>KZ452001.1:3764546-3811598 GCA_002786265.1 Apostasia shenzhenica
CCATATTTATAAATATATATATATATTTAATCTCTATCAATTTAATATAAATTATTATGAGATATTTTGTATACAAAATTTGTCAAAAATACATATACATATATATATATATACATATATATATTAAAGTTTCTAAATATGTACATTTGAATATCTATCAAATTAATTACAGGCTGAATTAATAACTTTTCTTGGAAGAGATAACCTTAAAAATAAAAATTAAATCAATTTTGAATCAAATAAAATGCGAATGAATTTTACTTAAATGATGATAAAATATGTAATTTGTGATGAATTCAATGTCCTGTATGTAAATTTTTTTATATATATATTTTATATAATTTTTAATAATAATTAATTTTATTTAAAAAAGCTAAAAATAAAACCCTCATCCAAAATTTTTTAAGCGAAAAATATCTTCATTCTATCTATTTCTGAAAGTGGTTATGCACCTCATGCTTCTTCATTCTATCTGCCTTTGGGTCGCCTCTTTTATTAATAAAAACATTATAAAATCTTACATACACACATTTTAACTTATTTTTATTATAATGAGTAATTATAATTTTTCAATAACCTAACTATAGTTAGATTATAAAAAATCTAAGTCATTCGTCATATTATTTTAAGGATATTTAAATATATTTTCAGTGAAAATCCTAAAACCTTAATATTTAGGTGGCGACAAAGGAATGAGACATCCGCGACGTGAATTGATTTTAGGACAAATCAACGCTTTAGTGTAGTATTGATGAAGAGAAAAATATATACTATTAAAAAATAAAAATATAATTTTAATGATTTATTAACAGAATATTTTTTTAAAAAAGATTTTGATTAAGTTTTAACTCAAATGTGTGTATGTAAGATTTTGTGATGTTTTGAGTGTGCATAGCGTAATTAATTAAGAATGAATGGGTAAAGCATAAATAAAACTAAATTGTGTGGCATGTATGTAATTATCCCATTAATAATTAAAATATTATACAAAATTCAAATACTATCATGTCACCTTTTTTATTTTATATAGTTAAATTGCATTTGGACCTTGTGGTTAGTAAAGTATTATAGATTGATCTTAATTTTTTAACTATTTTGATTAGGATTCCTAGATTGTAAGAGCACTAGAGTTTTACTCCTTCTTTATAATTTCACTATTTCATTAACTTTTTAAATAAAAAATAAAATTTAATTAATTTTTGACTAGCTCAAATTATTTATATATTGTAAGGGATCATTATATCGTTCTATTGTTACTGGTTCAATCCCGGCCTTTAGAATATACCCTTCAGCCTCAATCAACTTCTTGGTCTCGATAGTTGTCCTATAATCAATAGGTCGCTCCAACTTGTCAAGGAAGAATGATCTATGATCACATGTAAACCCTAAACCCTAAACATTCAATTGGGTTTGGATGTTAAGCAGTTATGTACAAACTGCACTGTGTAATATTTATGCTGCTGTGGAATATTAGCTTCTGTTTGGTTAGTGGCTAACTTGGTTGTAACTATTTTTAAAAAATAAAATAATTTATATAATTTTTAAAATATTAAGTAATTTTATTTAATATTTTCACAATTAATTGATTATATTTTTCGTCATATACATATCTCAAAATATATATATATATATTTATAAAAAAATAAAAAAATGGTTATGACCAACTTGATAACGAACCAAACAGAGGCTTAGAATATTGATGTGTTCTTGAATGCTGTGTTCTCTTGGATTCTTTCTATCTTAAAATATTTTCAAAATGAATATTAATGATTGGTGATTGACATATGAATGGAAGGTTGTACTTGCTCTTCTTTTATGTGAAGAGAATACTGATATTTTGTGATCGTTATGGAATATGGTAAATTGCATCTGAGTATCTGATTTCAAAATATCAAATTTTTTTTGGGGGAATTTACATACAGAACATTTAATTTATCACAAATTACGTATTTCACCATCGTTTAGTAAATATTACGCATATCACACTCTGCTTATGTTGGCTATTGTTACAATAGAAATGTAAAACTCATAAGCAGAGTGTAATATGCGTAATATTTACTAAATGATGGTGAAATGTGTAATTTGTGATGAATTCAATGTCCTGTATGTAAATTCTCTTTTTTTATATATTTTATATAATTTTTAATAATAATTAATTTTATTTAAAAAAAAGCGAAAAATAAAACCCTCATCCAAAATTTTTTAAGCGAAAAATATCTTCATTCTATCTATTTCTGAAAGTGGTTATGCACCTCATGCTTCTTCATTCTATCTACCTTTGGGTCGCCTTTTTTATCAATTCACCGACTAACCCTAGCTGCTGTCATGGAGTCATCGACTATTGACCACCGCTCTGCCGAGGCTGAGGACAGCACGTCGCACTCCCGGCGCCTGCTTCAACTTGAACAGCATCCCTCGACCAATGACCGTTAACGGGAGGTAGACGCCGAGTCTCATGGCCGTCCATGAAGCATTCGTGGTTCTCCACTCAAGAAGTTTTGCCTTTTGTCACTACTACTTGGATTGCCATGCCTCTTAATTGCCATGCCATCATCTGTATCGCCAACGCAACATGGAAAAGGTTACGCAACTCTAGACATTCCATCTTTTTCCTCGATCTATCTATTTTTTGTGGTGATGCTGCAGTATTGTGCATTTGCTGGCAGTTTTTTAGCTTCTTCCACATGGGTTTGAACATTATTGAGCTCTACCCTTTGGGATTTAGCACTTTTGGTCCAAAATGCCCGCAGAGAAACTGCAAAGCTAAGAATTTGAGTGATGTATTTGCATTTAGCAGGATAACTGTTTGGAATTTCAAAGTTTTTCCTGGTGCAGTTTTCTTTAACAGTCAAAAAGCTAGACGAAGTAATGCGGGTATTTGTCATATTGGCGTGAGGTTTACCTGTAGTTTCGATTTGAGGGGGTTTCCTGGAAATGAGGTTACTTCAGATAATGTTCTTAGCATTCTGAAATCTGTTTCTGACCCAAGTCAGGCCTTTCATCTTTTCAAATCATTAGCCCAGCAACCCAAGATCATCCATACGACAGAGTCTTTCAATTTCATGCTTGAGTTCTTGAGGAGTCATAGCAGGATAGACAAGATGGTTATCGTGTTTGATCTGATGCAGAAGCAAATTGTGAAAAGAAATCCTACTACTTTCTTGATTATCTTCAAGGCCGTATATGTGAATGGTGGACTTAGGAGTGCACCTGTTGCACTCACAAGGATGAAGGAAGCCGGTTTTTTGTTGAATGCATTCTCTTACAATGGTCTAATACATTTTCTCCTCCAGTCGGGTTTTGATAAAGAGGCTATTCAAGTTTACAAGAGGATGATCTCAGAAGCCATCATTCCAAGTCTCAAGACCTATTCTGCATTGATGGTGGCTTATGGAAAGAGGAGAAATGTTGAATTAGTCTTGGAGCTCTTAAATGAAATGGAGGGTATTGGTTTGAAACCAAATGTGTACACATTCACCATATGCATCAGTGTTTTGGGGAAAGCAGGGAAGTTTAATGAGGCCTACTACATTTTGAGGAGAATGGAGGATGAAGGGTGTAAGCCAGATGTTGTAACATATACTGTGCTCATAGGTGTTCTCTGTGAAGCTGGGATGCTTGAGATAGCTCAGGAATTGTTTTGGAAGATGAAATCAAGTCATCAGAAACCTGACAAGGTAACATATATCACATTGATGGACAAGTTCGGTGATGCTGGTGATTTTGACTTGATTCTGAAGTTTTGGATGGAAATGGAAGCTGATGGTTATGATGCTGATGTGGTTGTTTTCACTATTATTGTGGACGCTTTATGCAAAGATAGGAAAATTGGAGAAGCTTATGAAATGCTTCAACTAATGGAGGGAAGAGGTGTAGCACCCAACCTGCACACATATCATGCGTTGCTTGGTGGGCTTCTAAGATCAGACAGATTGGATGAAGCAAAAGAACTTCTCAGCTATATGGAAACTAATGGTTTGGAACCAACTGTTTACACTTTTATTCTTTTCATGGACTACTATGGTAAATCTGGAGATTCTAAGCAAGCATTTCAAACTTATGAGATGATGAAGGATCGGGGAATTGTGCCTGACATTGTCGCTTATAATTCTTGCTTGTATGGTCTTGCCAAATCCTCTAATCTGAGACACGCCAAAGAAGTTTTTAATGAATTAAAATCTAGTGGCCTTTATCCAGATTCTATTACCTACAGTATGATGATCAAATGCTACAGCAAGGCTGGGAAAGCTGATGAAGCTGTGAGATTGTTTTTCGAAATGGTACAAAATGATTGTTGTCCCGATGAAATTACGGTGAATTTACTGATTGATACTCTCTATAAATCTGGTAGAGGGGCAGAAGCATGGCAAATATTCCACAGAATGAAGGCAATGAATCTGAGACCAACGGTTGTTACTTACAACACGGTACTGGCAGGACTAGGCAAGGAAGGGAGGGTTCAGAGGGCATTACGTTTTTTTGAGGAGATGAGTTCAAATAATTGTCCTCCAAATACAATTACATACAATACTTTGCTTGATTGTCTTTGCAAAAATGGAGCAGTCGATATTTCAGTGAGCGTGCTATATGAAATGATGGAGACAAATTGTAAACCTGACCTTCTATCTTATAATACAGTCATCTATGGTCTAATTAAAGATGATCGAATCAAAGAAGCTTTGTGGCTCTTCCATCAGATGAAGAAAATTTTGTTTCCTGACTTTGTTACTCTGTGTAGCGTGCTTCCTTGTTTCTTGAGACATGAACTAATATATGATGCCTTGCGAATTGTTGGAAACTACAAGCTTCAGTCAGATGCAGATATGGATAGGTACAAATGGGAAGCTCTTATGGAAGGGATATTAAATGTAGCCGGCGTGGATCGGTCAGTGGAGTTTGTTGAAAAACTTGCTTCTAGTGGAATATTCGCTAATGACTGCTTACTGTGCCCCGTTGTTAGATATCTTTGTAAGAATAAGAAAGCTTTTGCCGCTAACATTATCTTTCAAAAGTTTAAGAAATATGGTATTCAACCAACACCTGAAGCATACAAAACACTCATTTGTGGTCTGGCGGAAACACACTTTACTGATATGGCTTCTGACCTTTTTAAGGAGATGATGAGTTCTGGTTGTTCGCCTGACATTTTCACCTACAATGCCTTATTGGATAGTTTAGGAAAGTCCAGAAGGATGCAAGAAATGCTAGATTTGTATAGAGAGATTAACGTTAAGGGATGTGAAGCAAACATTTTGACATATAATATACTCATTTCAGGTCTTGTCAAGTGCTGCAAATTAGATGAGGCTATAGAGTTTTACTATGATTTGATGAGCAGAGAGATCTCTCCAACCCCCTGTACATACGGTCCTCTACTTGACGGGCTTCTTAAATCTGGAAAAATTGATAAGGCAGAACAACTATTCCAAGAGATGCTTGGTTATGGATGCAAGCCAAATAGTGCTATTTACAACATTCTTATGAATGGGTATGGAAAAGCCTGTGACGTGGAAAAGATTTGTATGTTGTTTGGAAAGATGGTTATGGAAGGAGTCAAACCAGATGTGAAGTCATACACTATTCTAATATACTATCTGTGTTTCATGGATAAAGTGGATGATGCCCTGTGTTATTTTCAGGAAATGATGGCTCTAGAACTAGAACCTGACCTGATGATCTACAATTTTATGATTAATGGCCTTGGGAAATCTCAAAGGTTAGAGCAGGCTGCTGCTCTCTTCGATGAAATGCAGAATAAGGGCATTGTTCCAGATTTGTATAGTTACAATAGTTTGATTCTCCATTTTGGAAAGGCAGGGATGGTAGATGAGTCCCAGAAGTTGTATGAAGAGCTCCAACTTAAAGGTCTTGAGCCAAATGTGTTCACATATAATGCTTTAATTCAAGCATACAGCGCAGCAGGCCACACTGAACATGCTTTTGTTGTCTATAAAAAGATGATGGCTGGAGGTTGCAAACCAAATTCAGGAACCTTTGCACAACTTCCTAACTAATCAGCATGAATCAGGTTAGAATACTGCACCAGTTCATTTTTGTACATTCAGTTTAGTTTATGTTAATAGATTTCCCATACATATTACCATTGTGATTGAAATTAACACAATGGCCTTGTACCATAACTATAAATTTTGGACTTTAGATATACATTTGCATTCTACATTCACTCCAATCCACAAAACGTTTAAATAAGATAACCCAGCGTTCTTTATTTTTGGGATTTAGTTAATTGGTTGATGAAAATATTTGTTGATAATGTGGAGTAAGATTATTTGGATTATAGTTTAGCTTGAACATCACCCATGCTAAATTTGACATTGTTACCAACTTAACATGTTCCATGAACGAGTATATCAGAAATAACTGATTCAATCGAAGAAACTTTTACCATGGGATGGATTAAAAATAGATTTCTCCTTAAGTGGTTACCTTTTGAACTTTCAGAGTTCTTGGGTTTAATGTTTTTTTTTTTCAGGAGCAAACTCTTATAGTTAATTACTAATTCTCTACTAAGTTTGGATCTATGAAGCACGGACACGATACGGGGACACGGGATACGACACGACACGGCGACACGGTGATTTTCCAAAATATAGGACACGGACACGGCATGACACGTCAAATACAATAATAAAATTAACAATTCATACTTAAAAAAAATATATAAAACATGATACAAACTTAAATTTTTAAGTATAAACAACTTGTAAATAGTACTGAAGTATCATAAAATCAAGCTGAGAACTTGAGAACAAACGCCGTCGATATTAAAAAGATTTGAGATATAAATTTAGTGTTCACTTTGAGTAAGAGAAAATACAATTTTACTTATTAGGACAATCACAGTGAGCACGATAATAAGAGAAAGTAAGAGCTATCAATGTTGAAGATGAAAGAAGAATAAAGGTGAAGCTAGAATTCTAAACTTTTTGCGATTTGTTCATTTTTGAAAAACTTAAGGGCAACAAAGAAGGAAGAAATTTGATTTAACTTGGATAACTTAGAATTTTAACTTATATTGGGTAAAATCTATGAAATATGAGTACAATACGACGATACAGATACGATACAATACTGATATAGCAATACGACAAATTAAAAAAAAAAAGGATACAGATACGTGAGGATACGGTTGTGCAAAACTTTCAATTCTAATATTCGTATTTGCATTGGATATGAAATCGCCATGTGGCGGGTTGACCCGATCGGGGTTCGGGTCAATAATCTTGATTCGTTTATTAATTGACTTATATAAAAGTCTTCCCAGTAGTGTATTATTTAGACAATGAAGAACTAATATTTGAGCTATATTAAGTTTTATTTAAACTGATTTAGTCCTATCCTCTAAAAGGATAAATTTTAATTAATGTAAATTAGTTGAAATTATTTTATTTAAATAATTATCTACTATTGTAATTATTATTATTTTTATTTTAATTTATTTGCATATAATTAGGTTGAAATTTGTTGTGTTAATTAACCTTGGAATGGGTTAGGTTAGAGATTCTAGAAAGTATTGATATCTCATAAAAGAAGAGTAGAGAACTTTGAGTGAGAATTTTAAAAAATTTTTTTTCAAATATTTAAATTAAATTCGATTTTTTTCTTTGATTTCAAATATCCCTAAATTCGGGGAGGTTACCATCCAATCTTTATTCTTTTGTGAAGCTTTTCAAATTAAATATGATTTTTTTCTTTAAATTTAAATACGATTTCTTCTTCAAATTAAAATATTTCTGATATTGTAATCAATTGAGATTATATGATTTACTTGGCTAGTTGTACTGATTCTAACAAAAGAGATCAGGAATTATGTTAGATTCGATTAATGCTGGGTATAATTTAGCCCCTGTTTATTTGGCAGTTCAGAATTAATCTGGTTTAATTTTAAACAGGCATATCATACTACACATAAAATTTAATATTAAATATTAATTTTATTTCACATCATACGTATATTATCAAAATAATGACTAACTTATATCACATTTCTTATATATTTTAATATAATAACTAATTTTGTATCACATTTCTCACATATCTAAATATAATAATTAATTTTATTTCACAGTATTTATAATTTTTAATAAAAAAATATTTTTATTAAAATTAAATTTTACAAACAAGTCTTTTTTTAGTGTTTAAATTTTAGTTTTGAATGATGAATCAGCAAGGCATAATCCAACATGGCAAGTTATAATTTACAAGAGATTCAAATTAATTTGAATTTTAAATTATTTTATTTGCAAGATTATAATTTTTTGAATTATAGAAGTTTAAATTCAACAAATCATTGCACGTTCATTGTAATAATTTGCAAATTTACAGAAATCAAATTCACATATCTTCTTTTATTAAACTTATTCGGTTTCATCGAGAGACTACCTTTTCAAACAGGTTTGAAATAGATTTTTATCGTAACATTTTATTTGTGTATAACTTTTAAGACTTCGTAGTTTTGAAAATTGACGACTTCTTATAGATGCAAACATCTTTATGCACGTTTAAAATATCTAAAAATAATAAAAAAAAAAGTATAGCTTATAAGTACACTTAATTCAAAATCAAATTTGACTCAAAATTAAAAATTTAAATTTTGAGTTGAACCCAGCTCGCCTAAAATCGACTTGAAGTCATCCCTACGGTAGAATGAGCCAGGAGAGAAGATAGAGATTGTTATTCTTTATGATCTCCTTGGATGGTATAAGGGTGACAATTTTGTTTTATACTTTAAAATCACTCAAGATGCGCATATATTTCAGCGACTCAAATTCAATTAGATTTTTATGCGGCTTGAAGGTGGCTAACTCAAAAAAAAAATTGATTCAACTTGTATTCGCCTGTAAATACACATATTTAAAATATTTTTAAGATATATATATACATAAATATAAATAGTTATATATAAATTAAAGCATGAAAACATATATAATATTTACAAACAAATTTCTAATAATAGATCTTAATGTGTGATATGTATAATATATATTTTAATTAGAAATATAGTTTATTATTAGACACGATTCAACTCAAAATTTGATTTGAAATGAAACAAGTTTTATCCACTCGAATTAAATTAGATTTAAATAAAAAATTTTTCATTTCAAGTTAAGCTCAACTCTCACACTAATTGGGAGGACCGCTGTCTACATCGCTGATCATATAGATAGGACCAATAATCAGAATTAATTCTTCAGGTGCTAGTTCGAAAGATATTAAATGATCACTTCGCTCACAAATTTCATCGCCAATACCATAAGTTGTATCATACTTATCAATATAGGTTGATAACCGTCCACATACGTCATCATTCAGCATTCGCATTCAAGAATGTCTCCTTCATATAGGTTGTTGCGTGCGAGGATCGTCTCTTTTTTGAACTCGATTAGTAAATATGAAGCTTTCTCTACTCCTTCGCCGGTGGTGCATCAATTGTCAAACAATAGGAACATCTTGCTTCTTAAAAGCTTCCTTTTGCCTTTTGCTATAGGGCAACACACCAAGTTTAAACTTCTCCAAAAACTCGCAAAACTGGTATTCATTTTCTCAAAAACTTAAAGAATTTAATCTTCATTATTCCCCCGGCATCCTGTAAAATCCTGCCACGAGCCGCTTGTTGTTTGAATCCCAGGTTCAAGTGATCAATCTAAAATCCTGCATATGTATTGTGCAACTCAGGACAAAAGATAACGGGGAGTGATCAGATAGATTATGTCTATATGATTGAATTGAAATCACCAGAATACACAACAGCTCCTGCATGCTTCTACATGGAAGGGTAGAAGAATAAACCATTCCACATCAGAAAAAGAGTAGTTTATAGTTAAGCATGTTTAGCTTGAAATAGTACTAGGATGGATAACCTCATAATAAGTATTCAGGTCACGTAGTTCCCAAAAGTCAAAGCCGACAAAACCTCTACAATTAGATCATGAATTTTATATAGGCTATATGAGAATCAACTACCTATAATATGATATAATTCAAGAATGAACTAGGAGGGTAATAACTTAGTGTTCTAAGTGATAACAAAACTATTGGCTATTATCCACAATGCATGGCATTTTGCTTCATTTCTTTAATTTTTCATCATTAAACAACATTTTTCATGGCATATTAATATGTTTTAGTTTTATAGGTTAGTATTTAGCATTATAAATTTAAATATACGCATCTTCTCTCGAATATGTCTAATTAAAATTTTTATAACCAATGTAAACATATATAAACTTAGAGTTATGTCATGTTGTAATCTAAATTACTATAAAAGATTTTTTTTATGAGTAATAAAAAATTTTTTTAGTCAAACTCACTTTGAACTATTAAAATTGAAGACAAATGGCTTTAAGTTACATCCTAAAATCCTGCAAGTCAATCTCTATAATTTCAAATAAGAATCTAGACTAATAAAATAGAGATCTAACGTAATTATGGATAGATTATAAGGACCTATTAGCAATTTGAAAACATGTTATACAATCATTACAAGTTGTATTTGAATCCAAATGTATTAATATTTTCAGAAATTTTGATAGTTTTAATAATTATAGTTTCAGTTTCTTTTATAAATTATTTAAATTTTATAAATTAAATTTAAATTATTAATGATAAATTTTAAAATAATTTACTTAAATTTTTAAAGTTTGAAATAAAGATATATAAAGTAAAAATTTTAAAAGTAAAATAAAATAGGAGTTGAAAGTTATAATGAATAAATTGTAGGAGCCTATGAGTAAGTTATCCTAAAATAAAACTTATTATAAATAGTCCTAAACGTTGTGTATGAATTCAAATATATTAATTAGGAGATAGCACATACAATTATAAATAGTCAATTTTTCCTTCACTAAATCTGAAGTAAAAAATTCATTTTTTTAATTGGGTAAATTACATTTAAGTTTTTGAATTAAAGAGATATTATTGTCCAGATTAATAATTTTAAAATTTTAATATTTAGTTTCATGAATTATATATATATGTATATGAGATTTTTTTATTTTTAATGACTAAATTTTATATTTACCTAAAATGACCTCTTTCTACTTTCTTTCCCTTTTCTCTCCCTTTTCTCTCCCTTCTGATCTCTCCCTCTTTCTTTCCTAAGGCGGAGGAACCGGCCGGACCGCATCTCTCTTCTCTCTCTCTCTCGCTCTTCACTGGCATGGTGCGTGTTCGGGGGCGGGCAATCAAGCAGATAGCCTGTCCCTCGCCCCCAAGTTTTCAGGAGAGAGAGAGGAGAGAAGAAAAGAAAAAGAAATTATGTTTTGACTATCTCATAAAATTTTAAATTTGAAAAATAAAAAAGACTTAATTATTATAATATATATATATAACTCTTATGTTCAAATGTCAAGTATTTAAAATTATAGATATGGATGATAAAACTATTTCTTTATTTACTAAATCAAACATGCATTATATTCTACTAAAATGTTAACTTGATTTTTAAATTAACCAAACTAATCTATTAATTAAAGAAATCATCATTTATTAGAACTTTTTATTAATACCAATGAACTCATTTATACGTTATCTCAAATTAAAGAATTAACCTGATTAATTTGAAAGTTGGAAGAACTTAAATGCAAAAAAGATTAAATTAGAGAGACCCAATTACTATTAACTCATAAATCTTTAATACTTTGAAAGAAAAGATTATTTTTTATAAAAAATTGTTCCCATATATTAGTAAATTTGCACACCACTACATCAAATGAATGTTTGAAGGACATTTTTTCAAAATTTTCCTTTTAATTATTCAATTATTATAATTATATGAATAACCAAAGCATCTATTCCTCATGAAACATTTCACTTCATCAATACTTGTTCTTGTCCTTACATGTAAATATTTTCTAATTTTTCCCTATCATTATTGTATCTTGGTCAACTACTTGTTCTTATAAATGTAGAAGTTTAAAACTCCAAAGAATGTAAACTGAGTAAAAGAGAAGGACAATGGCATTGAGTTATGCTCTTTCGTCGCAAACTTTCGCTTCTCTGCCTCGTCTCACTTTTTCTCATTTTTCATCAAGCCGTAAGTTATTAATGTATGATCATGCTTGTATGATCTTATTAAGAATGATAATAAGACAGATTTGTGAAATGAATGTTAAAATCATAAATTTTTCTTGTTATTTCTAATAGCATGTACTGAATCCTCTTAAAGTTTCTCCGCGCTAATGTACCAAACTCTCATATTAATCATTCATAATCGAGGTTTTATAATTATGTTATGCCGTACAACTCTTACGTACGTTTTATAAAATTATTACTTTTTTATGAAAAGGGTTGATGAAAATAGTCAATTTTAATGATCACATCTTCAATTATCAACCCATAATTGTTGAATAATCTTGATCAATATGTTCTTGCTCTAGAGAAGACTTCTCAAAAAGGTCGTCATGATATTATCGAATATTTAAGTTGCACGTCGAGTTACATAACTATTCAAGAACTTATGCATTTCTATTGCTCGACCTTTTTGGTAATTTTTTGTATTTGTTCCCTATCTAGTGCTCTCAAATTGAACAAAAGTGTTGAATATGAAAATATTAAAGCTAAATTACGTACGTTCAACACTATAAATTAGAGCCAAAGTCAGACCGATTAGTCCAAGTAGTTCGATCTATTTTTGCACAATCAACTAATATTGTAATTAAACACAGGATTGAATGAACGATTCAAATCACTATCCAGCTCACGGCTAAACCAACCATCAAACGATAAACTTACTATTTTCACCGTATCATGAAATAGCAAAAATTACATAAACAAACTAATTAATCTTTATAATTTGTTCAAATCTGATAAGCAATTCGGTTAATTTTGGCGTGCCAGTTCAAGGTCAGACGCGTTGGACAAGACGGTTCAATCCAGTTTTCACAATATTGCAATTCACATAACATTTTGTGATCCGCGGGTTTTTTTTTTTTTTTTTTTTTTAAATAATATTAATGCCTTCACTTCTCTTACTAAAATTTTATTTGCATATTGATTATATCTGTCCATAATTTTGCTCCATCTCTTGAGATTAAATCAGCAGACAAAATCAGCAGCAGAACCAGAGCATTTTTTATCAATAATGGGAGCTCCACTGATGGTCTGAAGGTCAAAACTGCAAATACTGACAATTCAGGGGTTGAAGAATTAAAGTTGGCCCTGCCTTCTTTCAAAAGTTTTTATGAATTCACTCGCCCATATTCAGCAAAAGGCATAGTTAAGTTCTTCAACCATTAATATTTTAATAATTATAAGTGATAATTACATATAGGTCATCTCAATCTTTTAGACACCACAAAACAGTTAATTATTCGATGAACGAGTTGAATTTAACGGCGAGCGTCGTCAAAACGTCTTCAATTGCCGTCGCCAAATGTTACGCAGTTAAACTACAATATTCGATGATACGTACAAGGTCGATCGCCGATTCTTTAGAGGGTTTTGAGTTTAATCAAAAATCAGCTAACTAAATTACAAACTAAACAGAATTCGTATTTTTTCGTTCCACGCTCTCTTCAAAATAAAGAGACTATGTTCCTTATGACAAGCTACTACGTACAAAGAGGGCTTATAACACCGATAATATCTGTCATTGCTACAGGCCAAAATGTCGTCTCTAATAATTTATCACGTCAATATATACATGTAAAAGGAGATGCTAATTAACATGACAAAATGATCAAATTGTAAATACTAAGAATTAAATAATTAACATGTAATAAGATACTTTGAGGACTTGTCTAACATAAAGATTATTTTGATCATAACTCAAAAAATTTAAATTAATTTTGAGATATGTGTATGACAAGAAATAAAAATAATTAGTTACGTGATTAAGAAGTGTATAGAATGAAATAAAATTAGTGATTATATTAAAAATAATGTAAATATCAAAATGATTATAAATATTATGCAGTTAATTAAACTATTATTTCTTTCAAGATGATGCAAAATCTCTTGTTGTTAAGCCATTATCCCATTAGGCGAGATCATCAATATGAATCCCTATCTCTATTACACTTTATCAAATAAGAGCATCTTATTTAAGGGTGTTAATATGGATCGAAGATCGAAAATTGAAAATAGATCGAGCATCCTATTATAGTTTTTTATTATATCTTCCTTTTTTTATGTGCAAGATCTTATAACCTAACTCTAATCATTTATGCTTCTATTGGCCAATAATATATATGTCTAATTCATCCATGCTGACAATTTTTTTTAGCTTATACTCTAACATTTTTAAGTGAGAAATAAGTATATTCGAAAGAAAGTTAGTGTTGTACTAATTGATGATAAACTTAGAAAAAGTAACCTTAGATGATTTGGACATATAAATCGTAGGCCGATTAAAGCTCCAGTTAGAAAAATTGAGTTATTGGATCTTGCACATGTACAAAGAGGAAGAGA
This sequence comes from Apostasia shenzhenica, assembly GCA_002786265.1. Taxonomy (NCBI): domain Eukaryota; kingdom Viridiplantae; phylum Streptophyta; class Magnoliopsida; order Asparagales; family Orchidaceae; genus Apostasia; species Apostasia shenzhenica. The sequence continues at coordinate 3,778,977 of KZ452001.1, forward strand.
AAGACTAAAAAAAATATGACAAGAAGTTATAAAGAGTAATCTTAGTTACTTAAATTTGGATTATAAGAATTTATTAATTGACAGAATACAATGAAAATAAATGATTCATGCAGCCGATCTCACCTAGCGGGATTAAAACTTGGTTATTGTTGTATATATTTATTTATATATTTATATAATTTAACGAATAAGAATCCAATGCTATACATATGTAGGTCATTGCTACAGCCTCGAGTTCTCTAATAGCTGTTGAGAATATTTCAGATATATCGCTGCCATTTTTCATTGGAATAATAAAGGTATAATTTCCTATTTTTATTTATTTTAAGGATAAATCAAAAGATTTTATGATATATATATAACTAATTTGTCAATATTTGCAGGCAATGGTATATTGTTTTTGTATGATTGTTTATGCTAATGGAATTAATCAAGTTTATGATATTGAAATAGATAAGGTATGTTTTCTGTACTCGTACAGCCCTGTTTGGCGCTAGGATCAAATTAGGACAAAAATAATACTAATTTAAATAATAATAATAATTTTTTAATCATTCTACACATATTTTAATATAAAAAAATATTATTTTACTTCACATACTTAACAATTTTCAATAAAAATATATACTTTATTTCACATCCTAGACCAAAATATTCGAATTGAGTATTTTAGTCTAGAATGTAAAATAAAATTAATTTTTTTATTAAAAATTATTGAGTATATGAAGTAAAATAATATTTTTTTATATTAGAATTTTTGTAGAATGATTAAAAAAAATTATTTATCATTATTATTATTGTTTTTTAAATTAGTATCATTTTTGTCCTGATTTAGTCCTCGTGCCAAAACAAGGCCACATTTTATTTCTATACACAAATGGTCAGTTCAATTGATATATAATTAACCAAATAAATCATTCCAAAATAAATAAAAAAAAATCAATACAATAATAAGAATACAATCAAATAACTAATTACCAGTTCCTAATCTCAAATGAGATATAGATCTTATTTTTCTTGTAGAAAGTGGATGATCTCTTCGATTAAAATTTACTCTCTATAACTATTTGTTTTTGATAATCCCGACAGAGTACAATAAACTCAATAAAAAACAGGACTAGGCTGGGAGTTCATCTTATATAAAAGCATTTCTTTTCTAATAACGTCTTTAATAAAACATGAAATCTCCTGAATCCACACTTTCTGAGTCTTTATAATTAATAACACCACTCGATCTCCCTCCCTCCCACTGGCCTTCCCACAAGTCGAGTTTCAATCAATAACGGTAATATTACAAAATACGTCAAACATAATTGAATTGTATGTGCTATCACTAGTTATTGTTCCTCTCGTGCTTTTTTTGTCACAATTCTTTCTATATATTTTGATAAGAACATAAAGAAGGTTGTTCTGCACTAACTTTGCCTTCTGCTATCATATCTTGAAGCCTCACTTACTAAGATGTTAAAACTCAATTTTTGTTCCGATCATAAGATGAAAGAATCAGTTTTGGCAGTTTTAACAGTTTCGATAGTTTTAGTATCAACAGTTTTAATTTTTGTTATAAATTATTTAAATTTTATAAATTTAAAATTTAATTTATTAATAATAATTATTTAAGTATCTTTTGGAGACTAGCTGAAATCACTGAGTTTCGGCCAAAACTGAAACTGTAGCTTTTCGGATCAGAGTTCACTAGAATCAATCTAAACAAGCTAAATCTAGTGAGTGTTGGCCGAGTTTTAAAAGATATGACGAAAAACGATATTAAAAATAATTATACAATCACAGGAATACGAGATTTATGTAGTTTGGATAGGACTTTAATTACTATGAAGAAAAACTAATAGAAAATAGCCTTACACTAATCACAAGTGAGGGTAAGAGCTTGGCTCGAAGATCGATAGTTCTTTGATATTCAGATCAATATTTAACTCGAATCACACTCAACTCGAATTTATTGAGCCGAGCTATGAGCTACGGTTGAATCTGATCAATTTGACATTCGGTCTTTATTTTTTAAAATATAAATAATATATTCAGTCATTTATTATAACTATTTTAGTACTTACATTTAAGCACGTATTAGTTATTACTAGGTATGATTAATTTAATTTTATATCCTATTTAAGGCAATTTTTTTTAAAAGATGGTTATTGTAAAGTTTGTGTTGGTTCAATTAAAACTCGAGCCAGTTCAATGCTGAAACAAGTCAGCTCGAGCTCGAATTCAAATAGAATTGCGATGGGCTGAGTTTGAGCCGTATCTGTCTCGGCTCGAACTCGAATCATTTTTATCCTTAATCACAAATATCTTTATTTCAAATTGGCATAAAAAATAGAAATTATAATTCTTACTCCAAGGGTGTGTTTGTTTGTAATGTTAAATTTAATAAGATTAAAATTAAATTTGGATAGAAATATTTTTTTTATTAAAAATTGTGAATGATATGAAATAAAATTAGTCATTATATTGGGATATGTGAGGGATGTGATATAAAATTAATTATTATATTGGAATATGTGAGGGATGTGATATAAGTTAGTTATTATTTTAGTAATGTGTGTAAGATCTGAAATAAAGTTAATTTTTAATATTAAATTTTATGTGTGATGTGATATGCCTGATTAAAATTAAACCACGTTAATTTTCAACGACTAAATAAACAGGGCCCAAATATTTACAAAATTACCTCCATATATTTACAAAATTACTTCGCAAAACAAATGAATGCAAGAAGACGGAAAAAAAATATATTTTTTAATAATTTTTATGTAAAATTTTTAAAAAATGAAAAAGAGGAAGGGCCTTATTCCTTGGCTTAATTCTGTAACTAATTCTTATGCTTAATTTATTAATTTATTAATTTATTCGCATGAGCTTCATAATTATAATTAGGCTAATTAAAACCTTTGACCAAATAATATACATATAAGGTTTAATTTAATTTCAATATAACGATGAGCTCAAAGATAATCAGCTAATTAAAGGATGTAAAAATATAAATCATATTGAGATATACATGAATTTTTTTTTCATATTAAATATTTAATATAAGTTGTGATTTGAGTTAAAATATATTCATCAACTATACATTGAATCCAACTTGGGCTCTCTTATGTAATTCTCCAATAAATCGTAGATACAAAAAAATTCTAGTAAAAAGAATTTGCTAGAGCAAAAAATAAATAAAAAAATATGACAAAAATTATAAAAAAGTAAATATTAGTATGCAATATAAATAAAGAATTTATATAGCCGATCTCACCTAATAGAATTAAGACTCAGTTATTGTTATTGCTGATAATATATAATGAATTATTATAATTTAATTCTAAATTTTGCTACAGATTAACAAGCCATACCTTCCGCTTGTATCTGGGGAGATGACTCTTGGAACAGGCATTGCAATTTCTTCCGTTTTTTTTCTTATGGTACAACTTCTTTTAATTACAGTCTCGTGTCCCAATTAAAATTAAATTTCACTAAAATTTAATTATTTTACATATTTAATATATAAATTTATAATATTATATATTAACTATAAAAATTACAATTTATGTACAACTTCTACTATAAAATTGTGACATATATGTAACAAGCGTTGTCATTTCATATGATATTTTAATCAATATATAATATTGATGGCTAAATTTTAATTACATATATGTAATTCTCGTACACAAAATTCTCGCATAATTCATAGGATATTTTACTTTCTATATTTCTCTCACAAATAAAAGTTTTAGAGATCATAAGAATTATGAAAAAGTATTTGTACAATTGATAAAATAAAAGATTTAAGATTTTAAGATTTAACTGAGATCGAATTGAGGTCAAATCATGCTAATTTAATAATTAAATAAATATTTCTAAAATATAATTTCATAATAATCATAATAAATATATAAATAAGTAAAAATAAAAATAATACTGCTTTTTAAATTTAATGTTTATGATAACTCTCTTTGCATGACAACCTCAAACTTCTTCTAAAGAAACTTAAATAATGAGGAATTGAAATTTTTAAAATTAATATAAAGTATAATGTTATTCTTAAAAAATTAAAATATAAATAAAAATCACATTTTTTATAAATAATATATGAGAGACTCATCTAATAAAAACTAATTAAAAGAATACAAGATTAAAAAAAAATACTACCGCAAAGTTGCTTTAAAAAGGGAACTAGGAAATGTACTTTAACAAGTTTGTTGGGCATGATCATTTTTTTAATTTTTTTATAAAAAATAATTTTTTTTTAGATATATAGAAATAAAATTAGTTAATTGTAAGAATATTAAATAAAATTAGTTGATGTATTAAAAATAATATAAACTATTTTATTTTTTTTTTAAATTAGATTTACTCAACTTAGACATGAATCAAACAGAAGAAACTCTTTAGTTTCACGTCGCCCCTGAGTAGCATAAGTCATTTTTATATTATTTTGTGGCTAAGGAGTTCACAAGAAAAACTTATAGATTACTTTGATTCAAGAAAATTAATTAACTAATTTGACAGTTTAACCAATAGTTTTTATCTTGCTCTTCTATGATAAATGCAGTACTAGTTTAATTTTGAGCTCAAATAGGATAGTACTGTTATTGTTGGCTTTTTAAAACCTTGATTATAATAGTTAAATTAATTATTAAATTACATTATTTTTTTTAGAAGCAGAATATATGATTATTATTATTATTTTACAGGCAGCCAGTATTGCGTATTTTTTTGGTTCCAAGCACTTAATATGGAGTACACTAGTTGGCCTCTTCATCTCTTCAGCATATTCAATAAATGTAAGTTGACTTTCTCTTTTTCTTCGTAATATAAGAAAATGAATATCTTATTTGTGTTATAATATTGATAAATTTACTGTAAAAAAATAGTATTGATGAATTTAACAAATATCTATATACATACATAATATGTCATAAGATTTTGATGTTCATATTCATCTCTTCGTGTGAATACTTATTGAGCATGAAAAATGTGATATATATCACAATAAATAATGTGAACAGTCATATAAGATGCATGACAGTGTAATAAATGATGATATTATTAGCAAAATTTAAATAGAATAGATAAAACAAAAAAAAATACATTTTGTGTGTTGTGCGATAGATAAATTTTAATCAGATTTAAAAGTAAATTTTATAATAAGACTAATGTTGTGATCTGATGCTGAATATTAGCTTACAATATAGGAACGTATAAATAAAAAAAGTGTCATGAAGATAAGAATACTAAGATAGATAGGTGGGTATACACAAAATAATAGAATAGAAATGAGCATATCTATGAAAATATTGAAGTTGTCTCAATTGAGTAAGACCTAGAAATAATAGGCTTAAATAGTTTAAAGATATAAATTATAGGATAATGGAAGCTCCAATAAAAAGATTTTTCTTGTAGCATTCAATAAAGATATTTAAGTTAATTTTTAGATATTTCCCATATAAAAGAGAAAAAAACTAAATAATACATGACAGATAATTACAATAAAAAAACTTATATACTTAAAGAAAAATAAAAATTTATTATTTGATAGAGTGCAATGAAAATAAAAAATTTATATAGCTGACCTAACTAGTAGAATAAAAGCTTTGTTATTGTTATTACATGGATTATTAGATATTATTTTTATTAATAAATTACATCTAGGCTCTAAAGATTAAGATATAATATCATGTAAATTCATATTTTAAATTTTTTAATAGCTAAATCTTTTAATTATATTAATTAAATAAATAAGATTCTTTTATTATTTTTAATAAATTTTAATAAACTATTATTTTTTTCACATCTATCTCTCCTCAGCAAGGGAGGAGGCAAAGAGGGCTGTTTATTTTAATATATTTATTAAATCAAAAATAATTTAAATGGACACTTGCATAAAAAATTTATACAAACCTCACAGATCTAAGTGAGAATATTAACCAATCACAAAAACCTATATATTAAAATTTAAAATTATAGACCTATATAGTAATATATCATAATTTTAGGAACTTAGATGTAATTTTTATTTTTTTATTCATAAGATATTATTTTATCAAAAAATTTGGTTTGGACCCACTTGATCTTATTTTTGAAATTAGAGCCACCCAAATTTCAAAAATCATGGCATAAATAAATATTCTAGTTTTTGCACTCATTAACAAGATGTGGCTTCATTTGTTTCAAATATATTAGTCTTATTAATTTTGGATTTAAACAATTATATTACTTGAGTACTTTCTCAAAAAAACTTATTTAAGGGAAATTTCAACTCGAACATGCAAAATTAGCTTAACAAACTTTTTCCAAAAAGTGCTTCAATGTATTGAAATTAAGCTATTAATTTATTATATAGCTCTAAAATATCTCTTATATCTTTCTGATGTGAGATAATTCATGTGCCCCTCTCAGTACTTAGCGTATTATATGAGATCAGTTTTGATAATATATTATAATATCTCGTGCTTCACATACACTAAGGGCCTGTTTGGCGCGGAGACTAAAATCAGGATCAAAATAGTATTAGTTAAAAAAATAATAATAATAATAAATAATTTTTTTAATTATTTTACATAAATTTTAATATAAAAAATATTATTTTATTTTACATGCTTAATAATTTTTAATAAAAATATCAATTTTATTTCACCTTCTAGACCAAAATACTAAAATCTAGTATTTTAGTTTACGATATGAAATAAAGTTGATATTTTTATTAAAAATTATTGAGTATATGAAATAAAATATCATTTTTTATATCAGAATTTGTGCACAATGATTAAAAAAGTTTATATTATTATTATTATTATTTAAATTAGTACCATTTTGGTCCTCGTGCCAAACAGGGTGGCGCGAGGACCAAAATAGTACTAATTTAAAAAATAACAATAATAATAATAATAAATAAATAAATTTTAATATAAAAAAATATTTTACTTTATATATTCAATAATTTTTAATAAAAATATAAATTTTATTTCACATCCTAGATCAAAATACTCGATTTGAATATTTTGATCTAGAATGTGAAATAAAATTAATTTTTTTATTTTAAATTATTGAGTATGTAAAGTAAAATATAAAGTAAAATAATATTTTTTATATTTAAATTTGTGTAGAATGATTTAAAAAATTTATTTATTATTATTATTGTTATTTTTTAAATTAGTATCATTTTGGTCCTGTTTTGGTCCTCACGCCAAACAGGGCCAAATTAAAGGTATTATTTGCTTTAACTTTACGTAATCACATAATTTAAATATCAAGACTACTACATCTCACATACATTTAATTACTGATTTTTAATTATTCGTATCATGATTTGACCCTAATCGATATCTTTACAAATTGATATCACATTATTTACTTATATATCACTCACAAACTCGCAATTTTTTTGTTTGGAACAGTTATCCTTATCTTCCTCTCACTGCTCACTATATCTAGAAATTTTTTAAGATTAGCTTACCGATTATTTCTTTCTTTTAAGACATCACACTGTAATTACTTCTCGCCTTTTAGCCTTATCCCATGTGATTTTATGCTTCTATATTTATTCATCAATGGTTATAACATTGATCGAATGAAATTTCATGAATTGTAATAAAAATATTCATTTTTCATACCCGTCAATACGGTTTTACTTTTCTATATATATTCGCACACGGATCAAAACTACACAAAAATGGATGAAATTTTTTATAATTTTTTTTATGTTTATTTAGAATTTAAATGATCATATATTTGCTAATTTTGAATAAAGTATTTTTTTTTTCAGATGCCACTTTTAAGATGGAAGAACACAGCAATAGGTGCAGCATTCTCAATGGCTTCAGGACTTGCAATTATTACACAATTGTCAACTTTTCTCCACATTCAGGTCATTTATAATGAAAACAAGCAATATCTATATATATATATATATATATATATATATATTATTTTATTTTAATATATATTTTGAGTTTATGAATGACTGACTCATTGAGTTTTATGGATCATACATGCAGAACAGTGTATTTGGCAGGCAGGTCAACATTACAAAAACTTTGATTTTTGGACTAATCAACATTAGTATATTCTATGTTGTAGTGTCATTTTTTAAGGTAAATATTCTGTTAATATTTATATGTAGTGTTGCATTTGAACAACAATAAAATTGTTCTTTTTTCCACCACAAGAGAATGACATTTGATCTATTAACAAAAGAAAAACTTTTAAATATAACCTACCAAGTTTGAAAATTTATAATTCAGATTTACATGTTTTATATACATAACATTAGCATGTAAAATTTTTATGTACAGTGGTTAAAAATTATTGTAAAAAATATAATTGTTGTAAATGAAACATGTGACGCCCGAAGAGGGCTAGGTGATATCCTAAGAGAAAGAAATCAGTGACGCAAAGTGCGGTACCTAACAGGCTTCTAGGCTGGATAATGGGTGGTGAGAGAGGCACAAAAATAAATCGCCGCACATAAAAAAGAGAAGGAGATCCTGAACTGTATTAAGTAGATAATATGACCTCAAATGATATAGACATTTTTTAGGGCAAAATCGTGATGCTAATGATGGAAAACTCTGTAGCTAAGTGTGCTTAAACTAGAATAGCACTAAGATGGGTGACCTCCTAGAAGTGCTCAATCTGAATAATATCTCTATATTAGGATCACAAAATGTTACAAAACAAATATTTTATAATATTTTTAAAGTACTAATATTTTACGATGATTAGTCAACTGATGTAAAAGGCCACGCTTTTATAGCTAGCAAGTTACTTGACTTCTAACGATGTCCTTCCAAATAGAGGTCTTCCCCAACTGTCGGTCTATGCGCTAATGCGAGAGAGAGAGAGAGAGAGAGAGAGAGAGAGAGAGAGAGAGAGAGAGAGAGAGAGAGGAGGTGGTGGCTTTTTGTTTTTGTTGATCAAAGGTGGCCATTGTCAACTCAAATAATGTGAATAACTAGTGGTTTTTTGAGGGGATAATTGCATACACAATATTTAAATTTGATATATTACATTTTTCATATAATATTTTTGAAAAACATTATGAACTAATAATTAATTTTATTTCACATCATTCATAATTTTCAATAAAAAATATCTCTATCTAATTTTAATTTTAATCTTATTAAATTTAATCTTATAAACAAATAGAAATTAATTTTAAATTAATTTAGAATGTAAATTTTAGTATTTTAAATTTTAGTTTATAATTTTAATTATATATTTAGAAATGATATAGTATATATAATTTTAATAAGCAGAATATTATATACGTAACTATATGTCCTTTTTTATAATGAAAAGTCAGCAGTTTACTTGACCAACTAATTTTTGTAAATGGCTTGTTCAGGTGTTTATATAATAATTTATAAGTATATTTTTTTTAGTGGCGAATAACAAAATATAAATTCTGAATATTTTAAATTTATCATGATATTGCTTTTGATTATTTTAATTATGCAGGATATACCAGACATAGAAGGAGATAAAAAATATGAAACTATTTCATTAGCTGTGCAGTTAGGTAAAAAAAAGGTAAGAAATACTTAAAAAAAAATAAAACTCCAATTATGTGTAACATGATTTATTCTTTGAGCCTCAAAACATTCATAAATCATCTTAAATTACTCTTGTTAATCTTCGTATTTATTTTATTTTTTGCATAAATTTTAGAGGATTTATATCTGTCATCCCCAAAAATTCATTATTTTCAAGCATCATCCCTAAAATTTATTATTTTCATGCAACACTTATATTTAACTTTAAAAATAGGGTATTGTCTGTAAATTCACTCCAAAATAAGAGGTGCTAGCTGAAAATAATAGATTTTAGGGGTGCTGGCTGAAAATAATAGATCTTTGAAAGTGATTGACGTAAATTTTCCTAAATTTTAATATTCAAAATTATCGCATACCCTCTATGCATGTCTAATGGGGCGTTTATTTCGTTGTTATCTTGATGTTGTGTTATGTAATTTAAATGTCATGACATATATTTCCATATTATCTTTTGACTAATAATTCAATAATCTTACAAAAGATTATTTATAGATATCAACAAACTAAATAATTATTTTATCTAAATAACATAATATAATGTTAAGATAACAATGAACCAAATGCTCTCTAAATAAAAATTATTATTATTTACTTCACAAATAAAATAAATTTTAATATTAAAATATCTTTATTTTACATAAAATATTAAAAAAAATTCATATCTATCCTGAAAATAACTCAAATCAATCATGAAATTAAACTTTCATTCTCCATTCAAACAAAAAAACTACTAACAGTGGATGGTGTGGATGATTTGTTCTTTTTATATTTGATTTTCTTGTTTTTTGTTTTTTTTTTGGTTTTTTTTTTTTTTTTTTTTTTTTTTGAGGATGGATCAATCTGATTTTTGGGCAGGTATTTTGGATCTGCATTTATATCCTAGAAATCCTTTTTGCTTCAGCAATGATTGTTGGAGCCACATCTTCCCATCTGTGGAGCAAGCTCATAACAGTATGTTACCAATCATTCCTCTTGACTTTTATCAAAAAAAAAAAAAAAAAAAAAACACTCCTCTTGAACATTAACATTTTTTGATTTAAAAAAAAAATATGTAGGCATGATAGTTTGGCCCTAAGATCGTTAATCATTTGATGTTCGAGTTAATATTTAGCTCGAATCTAATTTAAATCGAGTTTATTGAGTCAAACTATGAGTCATATTTGCAGCTTATGATTTTAACGAGAAAATGAAGTTCGAGTCATTAACGGTCAAATTTGATCAGCTTGAATTGAAATTGGTTTGAATATTATTTTTTAAATAAAAATAATATAAATTATTTATATAATACAGTTATTTATTACTTTTATAACTAAAAATATAAGACATGTGATTAGAGTATGTGTTGAAAACATTAATGAGTTCGGTTAAACTTTAAAATCGCTCAAAATCCACATGTATTTCACTCAATTTGAAATCAACTAAATTTTCATATATAACTCAAAGCTGACTAATTCAAAATAATCAATTTAACTTGTATTCAGCTTGATATATTTATAAACGTGTATATTTTATAATTAAAGCATAAATACCCAAATAATGTTTACAAAACAAATTTCTAATATTATATATATCTTAATATATATAATATGTAAAGTATATATTTTAATTAGAAATATGATTTATTATTAGACTCGATTTAACTCAAAATTTGACTCGAAATGAAACAAATTTTATCTACTCGACTTAAGATAAGCACTTCTTTTAAATGGTTAAAGTGCTGGTTAGGAGGAGATTGAGGCCTCATTTAATTCGAGAGTTGAATTTTAAATAAGAATAAAAAAAAAAATTTATCTATATAATTGAATTAAAATCACCAAGATAAGTAATAGCTCTTGACACGCTTCTAAGTAGAGAGATACAAAAATGAACTGTACTGTTCCACTTCAGAAAGAGAAAATAGTTCTTGAGTTGGATGAGTAAATAACGTGATCTTAAATAATAGAACTGCATTTAGAAAAAAATTCGTAAGATTAATAATTATGAAAAATTTTGTAGTTAAGTGTGCTTAGAGTGAAGCAGTGCTAGCTAGAACAGAAAATCTCCTACAAGTACTCAAGCCACACAATTCCCAGAAGTCAAAGCCAACAAAATCTCTATAAATAGATCATATATCGTACCATATTATTGTATATATGAAAACTAATTATCTATAATATGATGTAATTTAAGGACGAACTACGAGGATAATACCCTGGTTCTAGATGATGACAAACTATTGGCCATTATATATCCAGTTTGCTTAATTTCTTTATTTTTTCATCATTAAACAACATTTTTCATAGACATAATTGGAAACAATATTGGTTGTTATAAATTATTTGCAGATTTTATCAAAAAAAAAAAAAAAAAAACTTATTTGCAGATACCAGGGCATGCAATCCTAGCTTCAATCCTCTGGAAGAGAGCCAAATCAGTTGATTTAGGTGACAACAATAAAATACTATCTTTTTACGTGTTTCTGTGGAAGGTAATTTTTAATTAATTGTTCATAAAAAAATATTATTGTTATTTTAATTTTTCGTATAAACCAAAAAAAAATTTCGTTATACTTAAAAATTGTAATGGTTTGTGATTCGAAACTAATATCACTGGTAAAGGTGGCAATGCAAGTTAATGGATTAGGCTCAAGTTAATCCGTATGACCCGAACTATTTAAGTTTAACTCAAATTCTGATTAAATATCAAGGCACTTGCCTAACTTATTTAATGAATAAGTTATTTGATTCGATTCATCAACTTATTTATTATAATTTTTAAGTAGCAAAATTTGATAAATTAAATATATTTTTAAATTAATTTTATATAACTATAAAATTAAATTAGGAACATGAAAAACACAAGTAAAATTATATAATATATATCTAATTATTACTATTAAAATTAAGTCTAAAAAAGAAAAATATACTAATTTTGATAAATAAATCATTGGTGGGTCATATTCGGGTTGCATGTCCCCCCAACTCATATCTAGGTCCTCTTAAATAGATCAAATTTAGGTCGACTTATTTATGACTCGTACTCATATAAGCTTGACTCATATTCGATTAAGTCGGGTTGAGTTCACAAGTCGAGTTACGAATTGCCACTCTTATTATCTGGTAAAACAAACTCTTTTTCTGTTAGGATAGGAGAACAGATATTTACTTATTAAAGAAAATTTGTATAGATTATATATAAAATTGTAATATTTACTTATTAAATATCTAAAATATAAATATTACTTTAAAGCTACTCTAAACATATTAATATTACTCATTTCATATAGTGATTTTCATCAATCATCCGTTATTTAACCTAACCATGATATTTTACATATGTATTTTAGAAATAAATAATAGACATTAAATATTACTCAATAATTAAATTAATATATTAGTAATACTACTTATTAATATTATGTATCAAATTACTAAGGCGATATTATTACAGTTGGGAGCTAATTTAACTATAATTAGATCGAATCATATAGCCAATAGCAGATGAAAATTATAATGTGAAGCTAGTAATATTAATATGTTGAGAGCCAGTGTCTTTAAAATAATATTTATATTTTAGGTATTTAATATGTATATAAATATGACGGTTTTGTGCATTATGTACGTAAATTTAAAACAAAGAAAAATTAAATTAGCCAAGTTGAATAACTTATTACATTTTAAAAGGTGAAATTAATCATATTTTACTAATTATATTTGCAGATGCTGTATGTTGAATACTTACTGGTTCCCCTTGTAAGATGATTTTGTGAAGAAGGAAATGATGCAAATTGATATACTTTTTTACACAGAAACTGCAGTGTGTAATATTTAAAGCTACTCTAAATATATTAATGGTCTCGTTTGATTTGAGTTTTTTTTCAAATTAGAAAAATAAAATATTTTATTTTTTAAGTTTAATAATAATAAAATATATTTTAATATTAAAAAGTTTGTAAAATGTGAAATAAAATTAATTCTGATATACTTATTTGTGTTAGATATAAAATAATATTAATTTTTATATTTGAAATTTTTATTGGACTAAAAAAATATACAGAACCAAACGAAATGTGTAACACAGTACCACACTACCACGTGTGCTATATCACATTCATATCTTTCCTTAGATTATTTCTACATTAAACATTTGCTTGAAAATAATTTCAAAAAATGAATATTAATGATTAATGTTTGATGTTTGATTATATAAATAAATAAATAAATATATATATATATAATAATAATTTGTTGTTTTTGTGTAAGAGAATAGTAATGCTATGTAGACCGAAGAGAAAATATTGGTCTGTTTGTTTGTAAAATTAAATTTAAAAAGGTTAAAATTAAATTTAAGTAAAAATATTTTTTATTAAAAATTGTAAATGATGTGAAATAAAGTTAGTTATTATGTTGGGATATGTGAGGGATGTGATATAAGTTAGTTATTATTTTAGTAATGTGTGTAGGATGTGAAATAAAGTTAATTTTTAATATTAAATTTTATGTATGATGTGATATGACAGGTTAAAATTAAACTAGGTTAATTTTAAACTTGTAAACAAACGGGGCCAAAAGTGACTATTTGGTGTCTATATTATTTTAATTATGTTAAATATTAAAATAATTTATTTACTATAAAAATTAAAAATAATATCAATTAATTTTTTATCATAACTTACACTATTTTTTACGTAAAAAAATTAATTCATTTAGCTTGGTTTTGACATGATTAATACTAATTTCAAATAAAATTTTTATTTTTATTTTGAAAATTAGTTATTACAATAACATATGTGTAGTGAGTGAATATAAATAATTATTACATTAATATAAATGTAAGATGTAAATTAAAATTAATTTTGTATTTTAAAAATAGTGTACAATGTAGAATATAATTAAATTTAAATATTTAGGCCAAATTTATTGTGATTAATTAAAAGAAATGCATCCTATTGATTGAAATGAGGCCTAGACTTCACAATAGGACATTAATTTACTTTTAATTTCTTGCTATATTGAATAAAACAGTAGATTTTAATTTTTGAAATTACAAATCCAAGTAATTAATAAATATTTATTAATTGAAGGAGAAGTGGGTTCTCCGTGTACTCAATATTTTAGGCCTCATTTGGCGCGAGTACCAAAATTAGAACTACAATGGTACTAATTTTAAAAATAAAAATAATAATAACTAAATTTTTATTATATTCTATACAAATATTTAATATAAAAAATATTATTTTAAATAAAACTATCAACTTTATTTTACATCCTAAACCAAAATATTCAAATTAAGTATTTTTATCTAGGATATAAAATAAAGTTAATTTTATTGAAAATAATTGAGTGTATCAAATAAAATAATATTTTTATATTAAAAATTTGTATAAAATATAATAAAACTATATTTAATTATTTATTATTTGTATTTTTAGATTAGTATTATTTTGATACTGATTTTGATCCTCGTATCAAACAGGGTCTTAATTCCTCTACTACTTTTATTAACAGCTGAGTTCCAAGGAGGATGATTTTTTAAAATTAATCACAATTAATTAATTAATAATTTAAATATAATTAAAATAAAATTAACAAATGGAGCATGTTTCGGATGACGCCGGTTCGACGCTGTTATGAGCAAAAGTTACCTGAGCGCCGTGCAACTTCCGCAAAAAGGAAGTCACCCGGTGCACGGGCGACTTCTGTTTTATTTTTTTTTAATTTTGTATTTTTTATTTTCTGTAACTTTTTATTATAATTTTGTGTTTACCAAAATCTACGAAGTTGTATTTATTATATAAGTATTACTTTTTTAAAAATTTATTACATATTAAGTACCCACAACAAAGTTGTATTTTTTTTTTCAGAAATATTACTTTGATATTTAGAAGTAAAACAAGTATGTATTTCATCCCATTATTCAGTAATAAGTTTTGTACTCAATAGCTTCTTGGTTAGCTGAAAATCTCTAAATGCGATATTATTGTACAGAACACATAAATACGTATTTTCTATTTTTGTCTATCTTTTGTCATGTAGACCTTCCACGCTGATTATGTTATTGTTAAAATAACTTTTTACGTTTCGTACATCTACTCTTTCCTTTGAACTTGAGCATCCACGCTTACATCTAGACATACCTTAGAAATACAACAGAACTCAATAATATATGTACATTATTAAAAAATAAGACTTATATACAAAGCTAAATTATATTAAAAAATTGAAATGAATATTATATTCATTATAGTTACAAGAGTATTACAGTACTATATCACATGAACTACATCATCTCTGCCTCCCTCTCCTACGCAGTATAGCGTCACTCCCAGAAGTATACGTCTCAGGTAGACCTGGGCATTGGGCGGGTGGCCCGACGGGCTAGCCAAAACCCGAAAAATTTTAAACGGGTTTGGTCATTTATTTTGGCCCGACATTCGGGCTTGGCCCGGCCCGAGCCCGAGTTGACTTAGTCAAAGCCCAATTAAGCCCGGCCCGCCCAGGTTGAAAATGATTATATTGTTATATATGCTTCTTTTCATAATATTAATATTATAAAAGATATTATTGAAATTATATTTATTAGATTTTAATTTTTTTTTAGTTATTTAAGAAATTGAATGAAAACATGAAGCTTACTAGTTTAGAATTCTCATTAATTTGTTTAACTATTTTAAATTAATATTCTAGGAAAAATATTATTAGATTTTGTAATTATCAACTTAAATAAAATTATATTAATATGTAATTATGAAAAGCTTAAATAACAATATTATGGTATGCTAGAATACCTGAAGACTTAAATTATGTTTGGATATAAATTTCAGAGACTTTGACTTCATTTGGATCGAGATATTTTTTTTTTTGATAAAAGATCGAGATATTTTTTGGCCTAACAAAATTTTTAACTACGAAACTCAACTTTATTATATATATAACACAAATATGAATATTAGAATTAATGTTATTTTATAAAATAAATATTTTTTAATATAAAAATAAAATTCTTTGATATTAAAATTAAAAAATAAAATATTTTTTTTCTCTTCCAAAAAATAATTTTAAACCAAATAAAGCCCGTGAGTAGCCCGGCCCGCACATTGGGCGGGCTTGATAATAAAAATAGGCCCGCAAGCCGGGCCAAGCCCGACCCGAGCCTGAGTTGACTTAGTCAAAGCCCGCTTAGGCCCGGCCCATGCCAAGCCCGGCCCTCCCATTGCCCAGGTCTAGTCTCAGGTGCCCGATGTACCTTAAAATATTATTGCTCTTGATTTTTTATTGCAGAACTTCTTTTGCTATTCTCTAAAAATTCAGAAAAAAAAAGTGTGTGAAGAAAATGAGAAGAGAGGGGGTTTATTTATAGATTTTTTTAAACAGAAGTCGCCAGCGCGGCGGGCAACTTCGCTAATATAGAAGCGCTACTTCTTCTCTGTGAAGTCGTCCGGCGGGAGGGCGACTTCCTTATTGCAGAAGTCGCCCGCCCGCCGGGCGACTTCTGCTTTTAACCGTGCCCTCCGAAACATGCTTCATTTGTTAATTTTATTTTAATTATACTTAAATTTTTAATTAATTAATTAACCGTACTTAATTTTAAAAAATCATCTCAAGCAGTGAGGGAGATTTTAAATTAATAATGAACCTGTTGATAGCCTGTTGAAAGAGAAGTGTACTACATATGACAGAATTCTAATTATATAAGCGGAGATTGTTGTGTTCATTTAAAAAGAAAAATGCTTTGTAGTTCTCATAAATGACGCTAAATTTTGACTCAAATTAGAATTTTTATGTGACACTTATACGACAATTGTCGCATAAAAATTCTAATTGAATTTAAAATTTGGGATCATTTATTAGAGATGTGTAGCATTACTCATTTAAAAATATTTAAAAAACTAGTCTCACGAATAATTTATTCATATATATACTACAGTAATATAAAAATGAATGATCCTTATAATATGTCATTCATTTGCATAGTTTTTATGTCCTCTTTATCGGTTCTGTTTGGCATGAGAATCAAAATAGTACTAATTTTAAAAAAAAAAATAATAATAATAAATAATTTTTTAAAATTATTTTTTCTAATATGAAAAATATTTATTTACCTCACATACTCAATAATTTTTAATGAAAATATCAACTTTATTTCACATCCTAGATCAAAATATTTGAATAGAGTATTTTAGTATAAAATGTGAAATAAAATTGATATTTTTATTAAAATTTTTAATATCTCAGCCTTTAAGTAACATATAAATGTCATTAAGTTCTTTCTAAATTTATTATTATAAATTTTTTAGAAATATTATTTTCCTCCCATCCTCTCCCTTCCCTCTCTCATTTCTCTTCCTCTCCTATTCTCTCGTCTTTCTCTTCCTTCCTCTCTCTCCTTTCTTTCTCCTCACTCTCTATGAGGGATCGCAATGTACGGGCCGGGCTACTCACGGGCCTAAAAAGCCCAAAATTTATTTCCAAGTATAAATTTAAATTGTGGATACTTTAGCATGCTATATTACTAATTTGATGTATACGCTTTCCATAATTACATATTAATATAACTTTATTTAAATTAATAATTACTAAAATTCTATGATATTTTATCTACGATATGAATTTAAAATAGTTAAACAAATTAGTGAATAGTGATATCTAAATTGTAACAAATGTTGAATTAATATATTAGAATATTTAATGATAAAAATTTAAACAAACTATTATTTTTAACATTACAAAGATAATAACAACAATGATATTTACGGGCTCGATTCGGGCTTTATGGGCGGACTGGGTATGATCAAACTCGGGCTCTAAATAAATCAACATCGGGCTCGGGCCGGGCCAAACCCGAACATCGGGCCAAAATAGATAACCAAACCCGTTCAAAATTGATCCCATCGGGCCACCCGCCCAATGCCCAGGTCTACTCGTGCCCTGTAGGCTTATAGCTCTTCTGCAGCGTTGGCAGCTTCGTGCCAACATCATTCGAGATCCCGAGCTAGCGGATAGCAGAGCAGAAAGGATTCGCCTTCTTAGGCCGGACGATCGGCCTCCCGTGTTTCCTCTTTTCCCGGCTGAAAGATGTTCAAGAAGTGAGTCTCGCTCTGTCGGCTTGTTCTAACAGGAATCTAGGGTTTTTTCTGAAAGTTTTTTCTTTTCTGAAAGTTTGAATCTAGGGATTATATCCTCTCTCATTTCCCACTTTCCAATCCCAATACCTCGTGGAAGTACCTCGGAATTTGAAATTGAATGCCTCATCGTTAGTTGAAATTGGGATTTTGCTCACGAAGAGGGCAAATATTTTGTGTGATGTTCAAATTGGCCAGGCAGCCTACCCTACCGTTTACTACAGAGGGCTAGCTAACAATTTGTCTTAGGAGAAGTAAGATGGCATTTCTGTCGTAATGCTTTTTTAGGAAATTTAGATGTATTTATATGAGAGAAACACAACCACAGCATGCTTACCCACAGTTGTCAAGGAATAGAGCTGTGGTAGCGAAACAACTCTCGAGTAAAATAGACTTGGCCTAAACTTGAGAGCTATTTGAGGGATATCCAACAGCCTTTAATGAAGCGATACACGGAGTGCCTGCAAGAGCAGTGGGAGACCAGCTTGGACCATTAAGAGCAGCGCATGGATGATCAGGAGCTAGCAGTGAAGATGACATGGGGAGTTAGGAGCAGCTCTCAGGAGCAACTACCACTGACATGGAGCAGCAGCAACGGGCGCAAAAGAGATTACTTGAGCCTTCATTGGAAGCTATTTGGAGATCCATCAAGAGACCCAGAGTAGTAAACGCTTACCATATGTCACATGTAGATCTTATTCTTGAGCATATTGTACACATCATTGTCATTCTGTTTTTGTAAAGTTATATATGTTTCACGTATTGTAAATAGCATGACCAATATTCTGATGAACTATGCTATGTTAGTTGATTTTTGTTGAGAGAGCGGTATGCCTCTCCTCATTAATTTTTGCAACATCTATAAGAGGGATATTGGATGACTCTTGTACTTTAATGTTTTAGTTTAATGCTAAATGACAAAGCCAAGTTTCAAACAAAAAACTATCTTAATGAGTCACTTTCTAACTGGCAAACCAAGATTGATGTTAACTATTGGTTGTGCTAGTTTCTTATTGATGGATTTCTGAAGGAAGCCTTCTTACCTCAGTTAACCAAAGATGACTAGCAAAAATATCCTCCATGTATCACATGAACGTTCCAAACATGCGTGTGTTCCCTTATGACTTAAGATTATAGTTTTTATATCCTTGTTCACATGCACTATGATGATGGTAGCTTGTCTTATTCTATGAAGACATTATTATGTAAATTCGCTCTTCTATTCTTTCCTATGGATTTGACACAATGAACTCAGATTGCTAGTCCATGTTTCACAATTCCATCTAGACATTGTAACAGTAGTTTGGATTGCAAACAGTTTTGTTTTTCCCCTAAATTTTCATTCATTTACTAATTATTTTGTTGCATTTGAAGATTTACTTTTGAGGATATATCAGCACAAAATCAAGTGAAAACATCTGTGCAGCGCAAGATTCGGCAAAATATTGTCGATGAGGTTAATTTCGTGTTCTTTGACTTAGCCTTAACTATGTTATAGCTTGTCCGACCAATACAAATATCTTATACACTTCTCACTTCTTATGCAGTACCCTGGCCTTGAACCTCTAATGGATGACTTACTTCCTAAGAAAGTGCCTCTCATTGTTGCAAAATGGTTAGTTGAATCTTTTCATGAGCTTCATTTAGTTCAACTCAGACTTTAATATATTATGAGAGTTATTAGTATATTGGGATTTCACTACTTTATAAAATATTATGCTGTAATGGGAAATACTAGTTTTACATGCTAACAATGTAGGATCTCTGCACTATGAATATTGTAGCAATATCATACCTAACTTGTGAGCTAGATGGTGGGACTGGTTTAACTTTACATGTGGCTAATAAGCTTGGTAACATTTTTGTGCTGCTACACGTTATAGCTTCATAGCCACCCTCAAGAAGCTACTAGAAGGACAATCTTGTCCTGACACTAGAATATCATGTTGAAACTAGTCTGTTGGTATGTCTGGTTGGATTCAATATAGAGAGCGACACAAGACAAAAGCTAACAAGGGAATATACATTCATTGATAGTTGATCCCAGGGATGTGATTGTTAATCAATGGCTATTTTATGCTATTTTCCCTAAGTATAATGTTATGGGCCTCTATGGTATGGATGTGCGTTGAATCAACTTTGAGTCTACAACCGGAGGGGTTGTTAGTCTCGAACAATATTGCATTGTCCTTAACTAGTCAATTTTAGATTTTTTGTTCTCTTCTAGCTCCAGTTTTGTAGGTTTTTCATCTGGTGTGATTTTTAGATACATTTGAGTTAGTGAGCTTTTTTGTTAGTAGTTTTGGCTTCAGAATAAGTTAAATCGAATTTGAAACTTATAGTGACTTTGGATAAATGAAGCGCGCTCACTTGAAATCATGTTTTAGATGATTTCAGCTTCATATCTTTAAAATAGTTTGAGGCCATCTTTTTGGATTTGGCTTCATCTAGTGGCCCAACAGAGTAAATTCTTTTGGTTGATTCATTTAAGTGAATCAACTTCAGAAAGTTTGAAACTATCTCATTGTGCTTTGAATCTGTTTCTTGTTCTTGACAGGAGTTTTTAAGGTTTAAGAGATTTTCAGCTTGGATTTGGGTTGTATTAGGTGGTATTTGGATACTGCCATAGACCATTTATTATGTATTTATTTTGGTGTGATGTACGTAAGAGATAGGCTAAGGCCACATTTTCAGGATGTACATAAGAGATAATCTGGAGAACGTATCTTTTTTGCTTTGAACTGATTTATTTATTGTGAAGGATTTTGGTACATCCTATTAATTATAGCTAGGTCAGTTGTAATATAGGAGGTTGTACACATCCAGGACAATTGCTATATGAACTTTACCATTCAATAAAAGAGTTTGTTCGTTTCCAAGATGGGGTAATATATATATGATCATTTGGAGCACAAATTCCAGATTTTCATTAAAATTCCATTGTTAGACTAAAATTAACACAAATTAAGGCATTAATAGTCTTGATCATGATACTTGAATCAAGAAAGTCAAATCTCTCTGCTATGCAAAATTGTCTACACATGAGCACTGTGTAGAATTCTTAGTTGTGGTACTCGGCCACTAAATGCACTCTTTATTATTGCTAGTTAGGTTCTTGTCTACTCTTAAACTGTACTTGAAATGGGCTGTTACTTTTTGGGCATTGTTTCTGAATTCTTAAAAGAGAAAATTTCTATTAACTAGAGTCCTTTTTTGAGCAGTAATGATATACCATTCTTCCTAACATTCTGTACCACTCATCTCAGCAGCTAGAGGAGACCATGTGATCCCACATTAACACAGCTATGGCAGGATAAGATTGTCGACTTTATATAACCATTCCTGTTTCTTTACTCTTTCTCAGTATACTATACAAAACATTAAGCTCTTCATATTGACTTGTCTTTTCTGTTTTAAAAAAGGAACTGTGGCATTTCATATTTAAATCAGTGGTTGGAAAATTGAATAAGTTGAAGTTTCACAAAGGTGGCTAATTTCTTAATTATAATTTTCACTACTGTGTGCAGTTCATGTTATTCTTGTACTTTATGATCTGTTGTTTTCCATGAAAGTTTCTATCTTGTTCAAGATTTGAAGGACTGAAATTTACATGAGTAAATGACATGTTTGTGTTACTGATAACTTTCAGAAGACTTATTTCCTCTACGTGTGTCATGCTAGCTTGTTGCAAAATAACATTGGCATATAACTTGTATGAAAAACTGTTGTTTTTATGACTGTTATTACTCACTGTGTAGCAATGGAATTTGATCTTAATTGACTAACGTTTTATCCTTCTGTTATTTCTAGCCAAAATCATCTGAATCTTGTCGTGGTGAGCAATGTTCCCCTGTTTTTCAATGTTAGAGATGGACCTTATATGCCAACTTTGAGGCTGCTTCATCAATGTAAAGTACACGCTCAACCTTGTTTTTTCCCTTATGCTTGGATTTATACTTCTTGTTGTAATGGCGGATATTTTTGTTTCTGTGTCTAAATTAAATCTATGGAAGAAACTTGATGCTTTCCATCATCTCCTCTCTTTTTGTGCCAAGATGCACACACCCACGCTCCGACTGACGGTCACACAAAAAACCCACCAAATTTGAAGGAAAATGCGAAAATGAAATCAAACTGTGTCCACCAAAGAATGAAAATTCACTAGCAACTGTGTCGTGGACAGCTTAAGTTACTTCTAGCCATTGTAAGGAATATAGCTTGAAACAAAGATGTTGATGTAATTGTCTCTTGAAGTGTTCCTTCAGTATTATAATTCTTTGTTTTGTTTTTTTCTTTTGTAGATCCCAATATAATGAAGAAGTTGCAGGTGGATAGAGGTGCTATCAAGTTTGTCCTTTCCGGTGCAAATATAATGTGCCCTGGTCTCACATCCCCTGGTGGTGCTTTAGATGAAGATGTTAGAGAAGAAACCCCAGTGGTACTACTTTTTACCAAGCTGTAACATCGAATTGAATGTTGAACATAGCTTTCATTATAGCACAAGGTAGGAAAATTTGGCTGAACATTTTATCACTAAATATCACAGTTGATAAAATAGTCATCTATCCATGATGTAAGATCTCATAATGGGTAGTATCCTCGTTTTTGGCTTAGGTGATGATAAAGTGGGGGACATTAGCTCCTAGCTTTTATTCCCAACATTTTGATGGAGTGACTTGTTATATAGTCCATGTGATTGAAGCTATTATCTGTATTGACAAATAGTTCTACTTTGTTGCATAAGTTTGGACCTAAATGAAATCTATATTGCTGTATGATTGCTTCAGTGAAATTTCATTAAAAAAACAAAATTTACAGAAACTTCTTCCCTTTTCTAGTGAATTTTCTATAATTTTCTATACATTGTGGTGCGTTTTGGCAAAGTTACAAATTTCATGCAGGAATACAGCTGATATGTGCAATCCTATTTCAGGCTATAATGGCTGAGGGAAAGCAGCATGCTCTAGCCATTGGTTTTACGAAAATGTCTGCAAAAGACATGTAAGATTTTCTTGTCTGAACTTTTTTAGATCCATGCTGCTTACAGTATTATGCAAACTTTGTATCTCTGTTGTCAATTATCTGATAGTAGTGTGATTTTTAATCTTTGTTTTTGTTTCTTTTTTCTTTTTGTCTTTTTAAGCTTTTTGTTTTGCTTAACGTATTACAAATTATGATTGAATGATGTTAGTTTCTAGAGTTACCTAAAGCAGAGCAGTAAATAAGCGACTTCAGTCATCATACTTACAGTTGATTAGTAGTACTTATTTATCAATTTCTTTTTCGAGCGTAGCACATGTATAGCTTCTAAAGTTGTTGTATATGAATATTTGTGCTTCACTTATTTTACATTATATCAGACAAACATTTATCATTGATTGTTTGGGGAGAAGGAATTAAATAGACAAGAATTAAAGTTAATTGAACATGTGATAAGGACATTGTGATGATCACCGATCAGATCGTAATTTATAATGCTTGATAGATGATGTAAGGTATTTCTTTTTTTTATCTAATTTTATTACTTTAGAGTTTATTAGGATGTGGAATTAGTCAAATCCATTTTTAGTTATTTATGTTAATTAGTGGTTTTTGTACTCCCACATTGTTTACATTAGTCTTAAGACGAGATTAACTCCTCTTTATACATTGTCTGTATTTAAATATTTGGAGGGGCTTATGATGAATGAAGTTAGCATTTGTGTATAATCTAACTTTGGATGGGTTGGAGTGAGGGATTCTGGAAGGGATTAATATCTTGAAAGGAAATGGACTTTAGGTGAGTATCCTTCAAATGCCCATTTATTTCTTATTTTAGTTAAAATAAGAAAGAGAAACCTCCATCACCACCATCCTTCCTAAACCACCTAGTTGTACTGACACTTTGCATTCTTTTGCCTAAAAAATAATCTTCATTTCCTCCCTTCAATGACACCGCCATTGTCTTACAACTTTGACTATAGTCATTGACCCTTCTTTAGCATGCATTTGTTGCTGCAACATTAACCTGCTTTTATTATGAAAGAGCCACTCCGTGCGAAACTCTTGCATTTCATTAAAGCCACACTTGTTCATTCTTTAGCCAAGGTCTGTGTTGTGCCAAATCTCCGGCGCAAGTGTTTGCACTTTGCATATAGTAATTCTATGACTCTAGCATTCCCTGTTGGGAGCGAGACCATCACATGTGAATATCACGTGAAAGCATTGAAGATCAACAGTTTGACTACAATTTTTTGACTTCATTATCTCATTTTAGCATAGTCAAATAAAATTATAATGACATTATCATTATTTGAAGAGCCACTTCTTCCAGGATTCTTGTATTAGTTGTTAGAAACAAGTCATTTGTTTGAAAATCGCTTGATTTTAGGTGTTATTTCTTCCTAAATTCTAATAATTACTAGCTAATTGACTTCAATTAAAATTATTGATCATTTTAATTGTTTGATTTCACTAGATTTGAGATATCCAAATTTAAGTCACTGTTGGATTTTGAATTTTGAGAGAGACTCAATATAAAATCTTGTAATTTTGGATTTGATCCATTGAAATGTAAACTGGCTGCCCTAATCTAACCAAGTAAATTCTTAGTTATTGATGATCCGACTAAATTTATTTTGAAATCAGTTTAATTTATGGGATTTAAATTTACTCAAT
Organism: Apostasia shenzhenica; assembly: GCA_002786265.1. Taxonomy (NCBI): domain Eukaryota; kingdom Viridiplantae; phylum Streptophyta; class Magnoliopsida; order Asparagales; family Orchidaceae; genus Apostasia; species Apostasia shenzhenica. The sequence continues at coordinate 3,804,303 of KZ452001.1, forward strand.
TTTGATATCATCATCAACAACAATAACCAAACATTGATCTCACTAGATATGGTCAACTACATTAATTCTTTGTTTAAATTACACTATCAAATAATAATTCATTTAGCTCCAAGTATGTAAAATCATTTCTTAAACTTTAAAGTTGTCTTTTTTGGTCTTCTTGTTTCTTTTTTTATATGCGCAAAATTTAATAATCCAACTCTCCTTATTGGAGCTTCTATCAATCTATAATTATATGTTCAAATCATCTAAGCCAACTCTTTTTGAGGTTATCTTCAATTGAGGCTACTTCAATGTTCTCACGGATATATTTATTTCTAATCCCTCCCTTTTGTTTATACTCACGCATTCACTTTAGCATCCTCATTTTTGCTTATGTTTATGTTTTTGTTTTGGATGCCAGTATTTAGCACCATATATAGTCATAGTCCTTACTACTATTTTATAAAATTTACCTTTAAGTTTAAGTAGAATTTTGATATCAGATCATATAAACTAATTTTGTTTTATATGTATTGGAGCCTAGTTAAGTTAGAGTATTTTATTTTTGCATTTGATTTATATCTTATTTGGTTCATTTCTATATTATGTTTCATATACTATTATTGAATTCTACATGCCCAACTGATTTAATTTTGATCACATGAGATATAATTCCCAATGTACTATTACCTAAGTTCACACTAGCAACAAGATCTGTAATATTATGATAAGATAGAGAACCCTTGTTTTGATGGTAGGTGGATCTTACGACTTATTTTGCTGGGAGACTATGATGGAAAGTTACTTTGAACATTATCCTATTTTGACATGACAGAATTATTGTTTGCTTAGATAAAGCTTACTTTTACATTCTCACTACTTATTTTGAATACCTTCTAAATCAGTGGCAGAATTTGATCCACTGGGTGAGAGCTGTATTATAATATTAGTTAAGTTTGAAGATTATTGTAAACAATGTATGATTTTTGAGAATCTCAATATGATCATAACTGATTTTTTAACCGGAAGAGAGGGAGAGGAAGTACAAGATGAGTTGTATTGGCGTCATTTAGTACAATTTAGGATTCTTATTATAAAGCTCAAGGTTATGAGCAAACTCAAAGATTATTAGAATCCCAATTTCCCTAGTCCGAGATGCTTGTGTTACCATGAGTCATAAGCCATTATGGGGTCTATTATAGCACGTCTCTATCGTTCCATCTTATTTAATGGAGAACCCAATAGACACTATTGTTTAGGTAGCCTCTTCTGAAAAAGGACAAGATTATTATGCATCAACCGTGGTTTCCATGAATCTTAAGGAAGTGAATGCACATTTTTTACCTATCTCAATTTATATAGTAGATCCTAAACTAGTACAAGAATATAAACTATGAGGATAAATTTGAAGAAAATATTGAGAAAAGATTATAGAACTAATTTAGGTGATTGAACGTCTTGATCATAAGAATGAGGTTGTATATTCTATAGAGCCACCCACTATTTGTGTGCTTATGCGTTTCCTTAATCTAGACCATTTTCGTGGCATTTCAGTCTACTCGATACAACTGGAGGAAATTGCTTTAAAGCATCACCAAGCTAAGAATTGTATCCAGATTTGAGAAACAACTATATGCTTTACCAGCGGACAATCGTAAGCAGCTTTACTTAGCCTTGGAACAGCACCACAATCTTCTATGAGTAAATTTGACCATCACTCGAGTTGATACGACTCACTAGAATCTTTGGCTAATGCGTTCAAAGTCATGGAGTCTCTGCTGGTCTTCCTCTTCTCTATAAATATAAGGTGCCTTTGCATTGGGAGAAGAAAGAACCGTTGAACACTCTAAGAAGGCCAAGACCTCAGCAAAGCTCTTTCCAACGTACTCTTTTTCCCTTCTCTTCTATTTGTATTCTTCAATATAATGTTGTACTTGCCTTGGAAGAATTTTTTTTACTTTAGTAGTTATTTGCTTCTTGGCTTGACTCGTAGATATAGGATATTATTTCCTAACTATATAAATCTTTGTGTATTTTGGTCATTCTTCTTCCTGTTTTTGTGTTTTTGTATTCCTACATGAGCTTTCCCTACGGCACAGGTTTACATAAAGCAAGCTGTCATTTGTCTTCTCCAAACTCATTTTATCTGTTAATATTTCAAAACAAAAACTTCGAGGAGAGTAATCTATTACATGCTCCACTACATAATGACGATATTATTAAGAAATCTGCTTGTATGGATGATGCTTATATTATTGAAGAGATGACGAATTGGATGGTAAAAATATAGAGCATATTGAGATGGTTATCAGTCCTAATCATACTAATAATGTTATATTAGATCTGATTAAATATATTTCTATGCAGTTTATGAAAAATGATTATGTATCTAAATCTATTACTTATAAGTAATGTTTGCTTGTGTGCGAGAGAAAGAGAGAACAACGAAGGTAAACCTAGGCGAAGAAAATAGAAAGAATAATATACTGCACGAGTATGATAGGGTTCAATATTAAGGAGATTAGAGGTTAGTATGTAAGGTTTGCCAATTACTTCTAAAGGACCTTGTGGAACCTATTTGGAATCACCTCAATTGTCACTTTAACCTACTATTCACATATATATTATTAGACTAAGTAGCCTGTTTGGTACGGGGCTTATTTGCTTTGGAGGATGACTTTTTTGTTTTTTTTTTGTTTTTAAACTGTATAATAGAAATAAAATTAGTTACGTTAAAAGTTATGTATAATGTAAATAAAGTTAATTAATGTATTAATAGTTATATAAGACATGAAATATAATAATATTTTAATGCTAAAGCTTGTATAGGATGTGATTTTTTTTTTATTTCATATTAGGGAGTAGTTTTGCGCCGTATCTACATAGGCATTTTCTTTTGCATTCATTGCATAAAGTGATCTGTGGGTTTCATGAGAAATTATTACATATGAGTGTAGATTTTTTCAAAATAATTATGCGATAATTTAAGCTAATTTTAAACTTGTGAAAAATGCTAATTTAAAATTTTATATGAGACTGAGTAGATTGTTTGGATGTGTATTTATCACTTGCTTATGATATTTGTCGTGCTTTCAATATTTTAGATATGATAGTTTTTCAAGGCCCAGTAGTAGTACCTAATGAGGTTTGGCTTTCTACACGTGTGGAGCTAATATAAATTGACTTGATCGTTTGGAGATGTTGATTAATTGTAGAGCCATTTATGAGATCTACCTTGTCATTTGGAGATGCTAATTGACTGTATCACATGGAGCTATACGTGAGATTGTTTTGATCATTTTGAGATACATATTGATTTCATTTCACGAAGATTCGCATGCATAGAGTTATAGGCAATTGGATCTTGTGGACGTACACACAATTAGAGGACTCATATCGACGAAGATCCCATGAAGGTGCACACTAGTAGAGTTGATCCTTACTCGACAGAGTCGAGTTCTTTTAGGGAATTGATGGGAAATTCTTGATGCTCAGCGGCTCAGATCAGATCATGATTTATTATGCCTAATGGATGATGCATGTTATGTCTCCTTTATGTAATTTATTATTTGAGTTTGTTAGGGTTTGAAGTTTTCAAATATATTTTGTTTATTTATTTTATTTTAGAGATTTTTACCCGTATGACACAAAAAATTTCAATATTTACTTATTAGACACCCTAAAGTTAAATATTACATAACACACACTTATTTATTTTAATTTTACAACCAACACACCTAGTTAAAAAATCCTTACATTTTATTTAAGTAAATCATACTTAAGTTATGTTTTAACTTAAATAAAGTTCATAGAAATAAAATCTAACTCTCGGTGCACCTTAACTTAAATCTTACATGTTAAAAACTATTTAAATCTATTATTTATGTAGAATATTTTAAGGGGGCGTTTGGTTCAATGTTATCTCAATGTTATGTTATGTTATCTTTAGAAATTAATTGTTTGGTTTAATGACATCTTTAAATAACATTACAATTAATTACAAAAATGTCATTACATGATGACATCTAGATGTCACTCCAAATTGGGCGACATATCAAGATAACACCATCAATTTGTCATTATAATGCCAATAACTTCAAACTAAACAAAAATAATTTGGATAGCATTGATATTTTCTAATATCAATAACATTGAACCAAACAAATGTCTATTGATGAATAACAATGACATTAAGATAACATGACATCTAAATAACATTGACATTGAGATAACACTGAACCAAACGCCCCCTAAATCTAATCGTTAGATGCTCATCTTAACGATTAGATTTAATTTAAGATACAAAAGGGGTTAGATTTTATTCCTATGAACCTTATTTATGTTAAAAAACATAACTTAAGTATTATTTACTTAAATAAAATGTAAGGATTTTTTAACTAGGGTGTGTTGGTTGTAAAATTAAAATAAATAAGTGTGTGTCATGTAATATTTAACTTTAGGGTGTCTAATAAGTAAATATTGAAGTTTTTTGTGTCATACGGGTAAAAACTCCTTTATTTTATTAGTGAGTTTGTTTAGTCCCACATGATTTGTCTTAGTTTTAGGGTGAGATTAGCTTTCATTAAATATCGTCTGCACTTGAACATTTGAAGGGATTATGATAAATAAAATTTGTGCTTGTGTACAATTTGACTCTGGATATGGTTAAGGTGAGGGGTCCTAAAGGGATAAATATATCAGAACGGAAGAGTAGGAAAAAATTAGGGCAAAATTCTTTAAACCTTAGTTATTTATAAATTTCTTATTTTAGTTAAGAAAAGGGAGATTCTCCATCGAAACCATGCCATCATCATCCTCTTTCTCAACCCCAGCTATCATAACTATTGCCTCTTATTCTTTTGCCTATTGGTTGCCTTCGACCAACGTCATCACCACCTCCCTTCAACACCACTGTTGTTATCAATCAATACCCAACAAATTGACTCTTCTTATGCATCTATTTGTTACTACAATCATTGCTTTGCTTCTTTTTCGAAGGTACCACTCCAAAGAAAACTTTGGCATCATATCAATGCCATGCCTAGTCACTCCATTGCCAAGTTTCATGTTGTGGCTTCTCATCAATGTCTGGATACCCTCTGTGTGTAGCAATTCCACACCTACAATGCTCTTTGTTGGGAAGGAGACCATCATGTGTGAATATCTCGTAAAAGCCTCGAGGATTAATAAATTGATTATTTCTTGTTGACTTTATCATTTCATTTTTAATATAGTCAAATGAAGTTACGATGACATCACCATTACTAGCGAAGCCACTTCTTCCAAGATTCTTACATTTGTCATCATCAATAAGTTAATTATTTGAAAGTTGGTTGATTTATGGTATGATTTCTTTCCATTCTAATAATCACTAGTTAATTAATTTCAATTGGAATTATTGATCATTTTAATTGTTTGATTTCACTCAAATTGAGAGATCCAAATTTAATTGACTTAAATGAAACATTTTAAATTCTGAAACTCTATATATGATATAATGGAATTTAAATTAACTATGCACTCTAACTAGGAAAATTCTTATTTACCAATGATTCAATTAAATTTATGTTCTAATTTTGTTTATTTTATGAGATTTTAAAATTGCTTGATTTATTTCAAAATTAAATTTAGAAAATATTTATATTTATTTTAGCTAAGTTTCATTTAAATCTTTAATCTCTTATTTACATATAATTTTCATGTAATCCGCTTTAGTTTTGGCAATGCATTTGAAATCAATTTGTCCTGCATTTACTTATATGAGAGCATAAAAATTTATTTTGTTCCACATCAACATGTTTGTTCACTTAGTTTTCGAAGCAGAGAAATAATTATATGGATTGACGAATGTTCTTAGGAAGAAACAATGATGATATTGAACCTTGTTGTATTAGTGCAAGAACTTCTTGTGTTATGTTTATTGGAATGATATTTTAATTTTGTGGTGTAAGAATCATGAATTTTGCTTTTAGACTGGTCAGTGTATCTTATTTTGGTGGTATAGGTTTAGATGTTTCGGTTGGTAGTTATACCTCTTATTTTGTTTCTTTTAAATTCAGTTTTATATGTAGAAGGAGATTAATATTATTTGTTATGTTTTAACTTTGGAATGTTATTGGATACATGGTACTACAGACAGATGTTTCTTGAAGTGATAATTGATTACTTATATTTTATACTCTCTCTCTCTCTCTCCTTTTGGAGTGTGAAAGTCTATTTACATCACTAATTCACACCTATCAAGATTCCATAGTGCTTTCGGCAATATGGAAAATTTTAGTCATTGAAAGTCAAAAATTATGCCTGCATGGTATTCTATGTTTTTTTCTTCGACGTCGATAGTGCTAACCCATGATGAGGCATGCCCGCTACTGAAAATTGTAGCCATTTCACCATATTTTTTTTTTTTGGCAATGACCAGGATCAAAATCAATGTGACAATGCAAGTCTAATTGTTTCGACTGCATTTTAAAACCATTCTAGAGACTTGGCATTGAACATGTGGAAGTACCTTTGTTGCAAAAATGTCTTAAAATGTTATAAGCTGGTGGTTTGTTTCAAAAGTCTTGTTGGTTTAGTGATATTGTTTTTGGTCTCAAGAAGTGAGGTTCCAGGTTGAAATCTCAGCAAAAATGTTTTTCTAGAATTTCTCAATGAGAACAAAATAATTGATTGCATCCAAAGTTTCAGAAGATGGTATGGTTGCATTCCTGATTTTTCACGCCAAAATAAATTATCATATAATTTGAGTGTCTAATCCCTATGGAGTCTAGGTGTTAAAATTTCATTTGTAGGTCAGGAGTATAATAGCAATGGACTTCTTATCTTTTCTGCATGGTATCTATGTTAATGTCAAGGAAATTGCCCGACATGTATAATCCAGCTGACTTATTTCAACTGTTATTTGGATAATGGAATTCTTGAGATGTTTTTGAAATGCTTATATTTAATATCAATTGTGAGATGAACCTAACACGCCGTTGCCGGGTCCCAAGTCCCGGATGAGAAATGCGGAGGGTTGCGTTAGGTGGTCGACAGCCAGCGTAAAACTTGTCGAATCAATCATGACATGAATCCTTTAGAAAATTGCGTTAAAGCTAGGGCGTTCCCTGGAAGCGACGCGCTGTATTGCCTGAATACAGTGAAAAATAGGCAAGAGCCGCTGCATCGGCGCCCGGGTGTAGTGAAAAATGAGCAAGGGTCCCCACATCATGGACGGATGCGGGTAAAGAAGCTAGTCCATCATAGTAGAACTCAAGTCAGTAGGATTAGATTAGGAACTTGGAATATAGGCAGCCTGACGGGCAAGCTAAT
>KZ452001.1:3818404-3870784 GCA_002786265.1 Apostasia shenzhenica
GATGTACAAGAAAAAATTAAGGAGAAGAAGATTTGTTATAGAGATTGGTTTAAAAACAAAAATAATGATAAGTGGGAGAAATATAAAGTGGCTCGACGAGAGTCTAAGAAAGCAATAGGCAATGCAAAAAAATATGGCTTTTGAGGATTTATATAAGAAGCTAGACACTAAAGAAGGAGAAAGAAATATAATAAGATTGCCAAGGCAAGAGATAGAAAAACTAAAGATTTAATTGAAGTAAAATGTATAAAGATAAAATCAAAGAGTACTTTTTATGGAAGAAATATCAAAAATAGATGGATGAGTTTACTTTCAACAGCTTTTCAATGAAGATTGTGAAAATTCAATTGATTTTACAGAATTCAGCACACCTAAAAGAAAGTAAAATTACTCTTACATCCGACGTATTAGTAAAGCTGAAGTCTGGAAAGCTTTAAAGAAGATGAAGCATAAAAAAGCAGTAGGACCAGATAACATCCCAATTGATGTTTGGCAGTGCTTAGGAGATGAAGGAGTTTCTTGGCTTACTAGATTGTTTAATATGATTTTGAAGACTAAAAGGATGCCAAATGAATGAAGAAAGAGTATATTAGTACCTATTTATAAGAACAAAGACAGTGTACAAAAAATTGTGCCAATTATAGAGGAATTAAATTAATGATCATACTTTAAAACTTTGGGAGAGGGTGATCGAACAAAGGTTACGCCATAATACTAAGTATCAGAGAATCAGTTTGGTTTTATGCCGGTAGATCTACTATAGAAGCCATTCATTTATTAAGAAGTTTAATGGAGAAATTTAAGGAGAGAGAAAAACTTACATTTGGTTTTTATTGATTTGGAAAAAGCTTATGATAAAGTCTCAAGAGAAGTACTTTTGGAGAGTTTATGAAAAAAAAGAATATGCACTGCTTATATTCAAGTTATTAAGACATGTATGAAGGAGCTGTTACCTCTGTTCAGACACAAGGAGGTTTGACTAAGGATTTTCCTATTACAGTTGGATTACACCAAGGCTCGGCTTTAAGTCCGTATCTTTTTGCTTTGATTATGGAAGTCATGACTGGACACTATCCAAGATGAAGTGCCTTGGTGTATGCTCTTCGCAGATGATATTGTCCTTATTGAGAAAACTAAAGAGGGAGCTAAAGCGAAACTAGAGCTTTGGAGGAATGCTCTAGAATCTAAAGGTTTGCATCTCAGTAGATCAAAAACTGAATATATGAAGTGCTCATTTAGTCAAGAAAGAAATAGTTATATTAGAGATGTGACAATTGGTGATCAAATTGTCAAGAAGAAGTGAGCACTTTAGAATACCTTGGATCAATTATACAAAATGATGGCGAAATAGATAATGAAGTATTAGCAGGATTCAACCAGGCTGGGTAAAATGGAGAAATGCTTCCTGAGTGTTATCCGATAGAAAAATCCCATCTAAAATAAGGGTAAATTTTATAAAACTCGTAGTAAGACCAGCGATGATATATGGTGCTTGAATGCTGGCCTGCAAAGAAGAAACATACAAATAAAATAAAATGTTGCAGAAATGGAGATGTTAAGGTGGATGTGTGGATATACACGAAAGAGATAGAAATGAGAAATGAGTATATCCGAAAGAAAGTTGGTGTTGTTGCACCAATTGAGGATAAACTTAGAGAAAGTCGGCTTTGATGGTGGACATCTAAATCGCAGGCCAATTGAAGCTCCAGTTAGAAAAATTGAGTTACTGGATTTTGCCCATGTACAAAGAGGAAGAGGAGACCAAAGAAAAACATGGCAAGAAACTATAAGGAGTGATCTTAGTTACTTAAACTTAGATAAGAATTTGGTAACTGATAGAGCGCAATGGAAACAAAGGATTCATGTAGCCGACCCCACCTAGTGGGATTAAGGCTTGGTTGTTGTTGTTGTTGTGAGATGAACCTAACACCTTACTAAACAAAGTCCTCCTTTCATATTCTAAATTTTTTTTTTCTGAAGTTATTGTCATTTTGGTGCTTTTTGTTGGGGATATATTGAAGGACTTTGTTACACATCCCAATAAATTGACCAATATAGGGTTAGGGTCTAATTCACTAGTTAATCCATTAAATGATGAGTTTAATCCATAAGATGATCTAGTAATTAGACCCTAACTCACTATTGGTCAACTTATTGGGCTACACAAGTTTGTCCTATATCTATATTGTTGTTCAGGAATGGAGTATTGAGATGTTCTCTTGTGACTTGACAGTCAACTTTGTTGTATTATTGTCTGATGCTCATGAACATTTGATGAACTCATCAAATGTTCATTATTTTCTTTGCAGAAAATCAATCAACAAAGGAATCGGTGTTGATACCATGCATTATCTGAATGATGGCCTTTGGAAGGTACGCCACGCCCTGTGTGCAATCTTTTATTTTCTTTTCAAACATCCCTTTAGTTGTTTATCCCAGTTCTGTAGTGATCTGCATAGATCTACACTCAGGAAATTTTTTTTTGGGTTTGGGGAGCCTGACCGTTTTCAATATTTGATGATTATTCAATATTAGATTAACATAGAAGTGAAAAAAAAAAAAAACATTCTGTACCAGGTTTTGTTGAAGAATTGAACCTGATTTTACTTTTCATCAAAGTTCAGCTTACGTGATGCTTAAGTCGAGGCTACTGCATCATATAAGCTTACGTATAGGTCTAGAAAGTTTCAGTTTCATATGAGAGGCGCTCTTGCTCGTTTAGTTACATTCAGGATTACTACTTTATGCTAATGACTTCACTAATAGACATGATGAAGGCAGTTTTATGATCTTTTGATCATAAAGATGCTGATGATTCCCTTAAAGTAACTGTTTACAGTTCATCTTGATGAAGAATATTGAAAATCAAAAATTTTCAATTCACATTCATGCCACTCAAAATCTTTTAATTTAGTTTCATGCCACCACTTAAAAAGTTTTCTGTTTACATAAACGCTCAAACTATTCAATCTATATGGATGACACTTCAAAAAAGTTTTATTTACATTTCTCACTTAAAAAATGTTTTATTGAGGTGTTTGATTGTTGCCTTATTGTTAATTTTGTGTCCTTGTGATGAAATGAAAAACTTTTAAGTGGTATAAATGTAAAAGTGGCATGCTTCTAAATTAAAATTTTTTGACTGGCATGCACGTAAATTGAAAAATTTGTGTGGCATGCATGTAAATTGAAATTTTTTGAGTGATGTCTATGTAAAAACCCTCTTTTTTGGAGTGAAAGGAGATAATCAAATATTTGGTAATTACACGGGAATTAAACTTATGTGTCCCACTTTGAAGCTTTATTGAACAAAAGTTAGAAGGGACACTAGAATATCAGATGATCAGTTTGATTTGTGCCTGATAGATTAATAATGAGTGATATTCTTTTCGTAAGATGATTATCCGAAAAATGTGGAGATGCAAAATGACCTTCATATTGCAGTCATTAACCTTGAAAATGCATATTGAGATACTGTCAAGACCGTAGTTTTTCGTGAAAAAATCCGTGTAGCTGACTAGGCTTTGTCGTATTGTTGTTTTGAAAAGGCTTTTCATGTCGAGTATCAAAACTCGGAGAAAATGCCTTACTTGGGAAAGAGCCGGAGAATTCTAATGCCAGAAAGTTTTAGTTGAAATGACTCCCATCAATGGCGCGACATTTTCTCTATCGTGTCGATGGCGTTAAGAGAAAATGCCGCACTCCTCCCGTACAATTATGTTGCTTCTCATGTGAATTCTGATAGTAAAATTATCATACATTCCTACTGTATATTGGAATAAGTGCGTTTGTTTTGCTTTCGCTAGATGCAGCGCCTGGTGTAAAAGGATAGCATTTGATGAATTCTACAGGTATGTTATTAACATAGAAATGATGCCAATACTCTTTTCATTTTTATTGTCAAGCATTTCTTAAAACTTTTACTAGTAGATTGTAATTATCAAGGGGGAATTTGGTTCTATGATTGTGATGTTATCTTATTTAATTTCTAAATAAATCGTACGATTTGATAACATATTTATATTACATCATAAAAAATTATAAAATTTTCATTTAGTTATTTGTGACGTCTCCTTCTGGAACCCCTATGCTTCTGATCTTCACGGGACCCTGAAAAATTCGAAATATTTGGATTCAAGTAACATTTAGGGGCGTTTTGTTCAATATTATCTTGGTGTTATGTCATGTTATTTAAGGTAAATAATTGTTTTATTTGACGTTTTTTAAATAACTTTCAAAAAAATTATAGAATTATCAATTAAAAAATAATATCTAGATAATATGATATAGAATCGAATCAAATGCCCTTTTAATTTTATATATAATAACATTGAATCAAATAACTTTTAAAATCAACCAAACAAAATAATTTGAGAATGAAAATGAAAAAGAATGAGTTGCCATAATAAAAAAATAACTGCATAAATGATTTTGAGATAACTTAATATTCTCATTTCTAAATATTAGGCTGATATTAAGTTCATATTTTAGGATGCAGCAAAGAAAATAAAAATTTAAATCTAAATTAAGATATGAAGACACTTTTATCTTAGAAGAAAAATTAGCAAAAATATTAATGAAATTTTCTGGTTTCATGCTAACTATATGCAATTCGAAATGCACCTACACAGCATACAAAATTTCTATATATTAATTACATATTACTGACATTCGTTTACTTAAAAAATTATGTTAGCAAAAAAACTTTGGTCACACATACTAATTTTTTCTCATGGAATTAAACAGTTATTATTTTTATTAACTTTTAAAAGTAAAGGCTAAAATATTGTAGTGAATAAATAGGGATGTAACATAAAAGATTGTTAAGTTATAATTTTGTGAGATAAATTTTTAAAATTAGATATTTATATATATATATTATTTCCTTTTCCTTTGAATCAACTTTTAGGCCTCGTTTGATTCTGCATATTTTTTTAGCCCAATACAAATTTTAACTGTAAAAATTAATTTTATTTTACATATAATATAAATACGAATATCAAAAATAATTTTATTTCATATCTTATATATTTTTTAATATTAAAATATATTTCATTAATTACTATTACACTTAAAAATAAAATATTTAGCTTAAAGAAAAAACTTGAACCAAACGAGATCTTAAAGTGGTTTTCTCATTCTCACTTTGCTTCATTTGGTTTAAACCTATTTGAGATAAAAATTTATTTTATTAATATTTTAAATTTATCATAAAATTTAATAATTTTATTTCATTTTCAATATAAATTTAATTTTAAAATAAATTTTATTTCACCTTAAGCAACACCTCTTAATGTTAAAGTAAATTTTTTTCTTCAAATCTATAAAATAAAATATTCTAGTTCTTTAAAAATAACTCCAAATCAAATAAGGTGAACTTAAAAATTGCATAAAATTTGAAATGAGTTTTGAGCTATAATTCAAACTCAAGTTCCAAATCGAGTGGAGCTTGAGTTATGTTGAAGTTCAATATAAACCGTTAAAAATAAAATGTTTAAATAGGTTTAATACATGCATACAAATGAGCCCATTTGAGCTTCAAATTTTAAATTTGTATCGAATTTGAACTATATTGGACTTCTAATTTTTATATTTGAGTTGATGCTAGCAAGCTCGAACTCAACACGATTTACAATGGAGTGCCCAAATTTTAAAAAAAAATTGAAATAAATTAAATGCTTGATTAAATACTAAATCATTTTATTTTTATACATTATTATAACAAGTGCAATAAATTTGTCAAAAAATTAAAAATAAAAATAAAAATAAAAATAAAAATAAAATCATAAAACCTACTGAAAACACAAATATTACTAATTAGAAGGTCAACGGCAGGTCGTCGAAGTTCCACAAAATCTCCATGGCGGCCGCCGCCGGAGTCTCCCGATTAATCCCGCTCCAGTATTCAGTTCCGGCAGCCGGCGCCGCTGCTACCGCCGGAGGAACTATTTCATCGACGTCCGGCGTCTGCTGAAACGGAGTCAAGCACGACCTGTAGGTCCCGCCGCAGGCTCCATGGCCGGTGCCGTCGGCGACCTGGCGGTGGTTCTCGCTCAGTGATGACGGCGGGGGCGGGGGCGCCGGCGGCGGTGGATCTTCGTTGGGGAAGTTGACCTTGGCCTTGGGGCCGCGGATCCGGCGTGCTTCCCGGTCGTAGGCCTGGGCGGCCTCCTCGGCGGTGGCGAAGGTGCCGAGCCAGACCCTCACGCCCTTCGCCGGATCCCTGATCTCCGCTGCCCACTTCCCCCATGGTCGCCGGCGAACGCCCCTGTATCCATTCTTGCTCGCCCTCTTCCGCTTCCCTGTAGTAAAAATATAATAATAGATCCTTTTGCTAAATATAAAATATGGAAAGTTATATATATATATATATATATATATATATATATATTAAAAGTAATAAAAAGTTTATTTTTTATTTTTTATTTACTTTTTCTCTTTATTCTAAAGTACTTAGTTATTTTAAAAAATAAAAAAAATTAAATATCCATTATTTTAAGTGAAATATTTTAATCCAATTTAAGAATTATTTTTTCAACTTTATGAAATTATTTGATATTATTTCTAAATTAGTATTTACAAATTTACGTCGAAAATTTATTTAATTTTAATGTTGAGTTTACGTAAAAACTGAAAAAAGAAATTTAAATTAATATTTTGCATTAAATATGAAATAAAGATAATTAAGCTCATTTTTAGACTTGCTAAATATGGTTAAAAATATTATATCATTATTAATAATGTTTTAAGATCGAATTTTTGACAAATAGATCATTGATTTTTTTCACAACCATATTAAAAAGGCAATATACAGTAATTTCTTAACCAATTTTTAATTCAAAATAAAAAATTCTAATTTCTATTTCATTCTAGATGGGTCTTTAGCGTGATATCTGAAAGATAGAGTACACAACGAAATTGAGATATGAACAAAAGAAAGAGACCCAGCTCGAGTTTGCGGGAGAGCGATGAGTGGGGCCAAAGATCGGAGGCGGAGACGGGGTTGTCGGAGTTGCCTCTCCGACGAGGAATGAAGTCGGCAATGGCGGCGCCGCCGCACATCTTGTAAGAGGAGAGGGTAGAAGTGTAAGAGGGGAAGATCTAGAGAGAGATAGCAAGCTAGAAATCTAAGAAGAGAAGGATCACTATCTTTTATGTTAATTTGTAGTGAGAGAAACGGTGGAAGACTGGCAGGTATTTTATAGAGAGCAAAGGGTGGTGAGTGGGCAAATATTTAAATTGAAAGAGTTTAACGTTAACATTTTTTTAGAAGTTTTGTAAATTATAAGTTTTTTGATTTTTTTTAGATTTTGAGTCAATATTTTTAATTAAATTAAATAAAGTTTACTATAAAACATAACCTTTTATTAATTAAATATTCATTATATGTGAATATTAAAGATATAACATGAGAATTTAGAATTACTTATGATGATACATGGCCGAAGAAGACGGGAGTGATCGTTAGGTGTATGATATCCTAAGAAAAGAGAATTACTGGTGCAAAGAGCGACTTTTGGCAGATTTCTAAGTTTGATGAGTTTGATGAGAATGACATGGAAATGAATCATCTAATATTGAAGAAAATAGAAATTTTTGAGCTGTATAAGTAAATAATATTATGATCATAATTTGAAAAGTTGCCTTTTGAGGCAAAATAGTAAGGCCAGCTGATCTTACATAATATAATATAATTTGAGGACAAATCACACGAAAGCTGGTGGGCCTGTGATGACCTTCAACGATGAGTAATCATTAGATGATATTTTGAGAGAAGAGCAAAAACTAAGGCAAAGTGCAACTCTTGGTGAACTTCAAAATTTTGTCACCGAACAATTCCATCGAAGTTTCTAGCTAGAATGCCCTTGCTACTGTTGTAATGCTTGAATTGTGAAATATAGTAATTAATGAAGCCTGAAATAATAATTAATAATATAATTAATCAAACTTATATTATGATTATGTAATTATTATTTACAAAATATGATGCAATATATAGTATATATTAATTTTTTATCATTGATATTAATATTTTTGTCCCTATTTTATTCTTTAATATAATCAAAATAATATATGGACTAAAAATGCATGTAAATCGTTTTTTTTCTCTAATGTGTCATATACAAATAAAAATTAAGTGCATATATATATATATATTTATTTATTTATAGTATCCCTAATACTATTATATGTAATGGGAATTAAAAGTATGAATATAAAATTTTTATATCGTATATAAAATCTCTAACTAAAATATTTTGATAATATTTTTTGATAGAAATTTTAATAATATTATTGATTTTAATGATGAAAGTAATTAATGTGCATCATCACTGATTCTTTAAATCGAGAAATTCAATTTAAAATCATCTCAATATTTTAATATCAGTCGAAGCATAGCAGTCAAAATGAAATTAATTTAATATGTAATAGGCTTTATATTCACATTAATATTTTTTTTATATATATTTGTTTTTTCAATTTATTTAAAATATATTATCTAAATGCTACAATTTTTTCATATTTTGTTTTTTCAACAAATTCATTTTATTTATATACATACCGTTAAAATATTATAAAACTATAAAAAATATTCTCTCTCAGCACTTAAAAGAAATAATCTATTTATATTGTGATTAATGTTCATTTGTTATTTTAATATTTTTTCCCAAATTTTCCTTTTTTTGATAGTACATTTTTTCCTAATTTTTTAAAAGGGATAATTACCTACATGCCACATAATTTAGTTTTATTTATGCTTTACTCATTCATTCTTAGTTTATTATGTTATGCACACTCAAAATATTACAAAATCTTACGTACATACATTTGAGTTAAAATTTAATCAAAATCTATTTCAAAAGAAATATTCTGTTAGTAAATCATTAAAATTATATTTTTATTTTTAATGGTACATATTTTTTCTCTTCCTCATTACCACACTAAAGCATTGATTTGTCCTAAAATCAATTCACGTCGCGGATGTCTCCTTCTTTTGCCGCTACCTAAACATTAAGATTTTAAGATTTTCACTCAAAATATATTTAAATATTCTTAAAATAATATGATGAACGGCCCAGATTTTTTGTAATCTAACTATAATTATGTTATTAAAAATTTATGGTTACTCATTTATAATAAAAATAAATTAAAATATGTGTATGTAGATTTTATAATATTTTGAGTGTGCATAGCGTAATTAATTAAAAATAGATGGGTAAAACATAAATAAAACTAAATGGTATGGGATGTAGGTAATTATTACTAAAATTTATATAATATATATCTTATTAAAAATAAATTTAATATATTATTAAAATAGAATGCAGATTATTCACACACGCTTCAAAAACTGCGATTAAATATAATATTTCGGCGGCCCACACGCTTCAAAAACTGCGGCGCCAGCCGAAACCGATTCGCGCCGCCGACACGTTTCAAAACAGCGTGCGCCGGCCGAAAATCGCTTTGCATTTAATGCACCGGCACCTGATAACTAATATTATATCTTTTTCCATTTTTTACTATTTAACAAATACCTTATATTTTAAAAAAAATAATTACCTACATTTCATAAAAATTTAGTTTTATTTATATTTTATCCCTCCATTCTTAATTAATTATGCTATGCACGCTCAAAATATTATAAAAACTTACATACACATATCTTAACTTATTTCTATTATAATAGTATATCATAAGATTTTCAATGCACTAACATTTAAATTAATAATGTTAGATTACAAAAATATGACGCGGATTTCATATATTATTTTTAAGGATATTTAAATATATTTTGAGTGAAAATCCTAAAACCTTAATGTTTAGGTGGCAGCAAAGGAAGGTTGACATCCGCCGACCGTGAATTAATTTTAGGATAAATTAGCGCTTTAGTGTGGCATTGAGGAAGAGAAAAATATATACCATCAAGAGTAAAAATATAATTTTAATGATTTACTAACAGAATATTATTTTTTCAAATAGATTTTGATTAAGTTTTAACTCAAGTGTGTGTATATAAGATTTTGTAATGTTTTGAATGTGCATAACGTAATTAATTAAGAATGAATAAAACATAAATAAAACTAAATGATGTGGCATATAGGTAATTATTCCTAAATTTTATTGTATTTATTTATTTTACTGTTTCTTCTCTTACATGTATTCATATTTTTTAAATAAATATTTGTATTTAAAATATATACAATAATCATTCTTGTTCGACACATATTGAGCTTTGAATTATACTTCAAACTAAAATTAAAAATATCTTCATTTCTGTTAAAATCTTCTCTAACACTCCTATTCGAACAGCTTTTTAATAAGATATTACTAGATCGTACCTTCCGTACTACTATGTCAACTCAGCATTTAAGGCAACATGAGGGTGTACCGCCTAATTGTCCTTTGCAAAAATAAATATCAGACGTGACAGATTGTACCCATTATATCCCTTCCTCTCCGAGCTATAAATAAGGGCAGAAGATGAACCAATAGGGAGAGAGGAGAAACTCTCTCTCTTTTTCTCTCTATTTTTCTCTTGTACTTATTCTCTTATTTGGTCTTCATTTACAGACCCTCAAGCTTTATAAAAGAAAGGATTCTTGTACTTAAATGTTGTGGGTTTCCCCTGAATACTCGAGTTTTCACATAAAAATTATTGGCTTATTTCATTCTATTTTGACATATTTTTTGCGTCAACAATCTCAAAAAAAGAAAACATAAAATTGTATTTGATAATTTTTATATTTTATTTTTTTAAAAAAACTCAATTTTTTTTTGTTCAAGATAGCTTATTTAATGAAATTAAGACGGCGTTTGGTTCAATGTTATCTTGATGTTATGTTATGTTATGTTATCTAGAGAAAGCAATTGTTTGGTTTAATGATATCTACAAATAATCTTCTATTAAATTATAAAATTATTAGTCAAAAAATGATATCTAGATATCATAATATCTAGATTACATAACATAACACCAAGATAACAATGAATTAAACGTAAATCAATTTATAAACATACTCAATAATTTTTAATAAAAAAAATAACTTTGTTTTACATCCTAGACCAAAGGTCTAAGATATGAAATAAAGTATATATTTTTATTGAAAATTATTAAGTATGTGAAGTAAAATAATATTTTTTTATATTAGAATTTGTGTAGAATGATTAAAAAAATTTATTTATTATTATTATTATTATTTAATTAGTATCATTTTGGTCCTAATTCGGTCCTCGTGCCAAACAAGGCCTTAACGATTACTCTCCGCACTTTTTGGTCATAATTGTCCTAAATATGAAAGTAAATTTTATATAATTTATAGTATATAGAATATAAATTATTATATATAAATAGTTAATATGTAGAATAATAAATTTAATGTGATACGTACGAATCATTAAAAAAAAAGATTGTTTTAGGAGGAAAAAAAACTTTTGGGCAAAATTACAAATTTTGATTCTCCGAGGGATCTGGATGAAAGTTGTTCGGCCTCGCCTCGCCGCTTCCATATTCCCGTTTCGGCGCACCGACTACTCAGACTTCGCCGCCGCCGCTGCCTGTTCGCCTTTCGTGGCAGTTTGCCGACGGGTTGCCGGGGATTCAACTCTGGCTCTCATCGCACTTGAAGGCTGCCGATCTGTTTTCCAGCTGCTGCTGATACTGCTAACGCCGTATTCTCCGCCGATCCACCTACCATTGCAGATCCTACGCAGCAATCGGCTTTTGCGACGTGTAAGCTTCTTCGTACTCAGTCATTCCATCATATTGATGAAGATCTTTGAATAGTCGTGGATTTGTACGTTGTTTTCCTGATTTTATGTTCCGCTCTGATAAGAAATTTGATTTGTAGGGTATATGAATTATTTATGTATGCATGTCGATATTGATTTATGTCGTGAGTTTTAGATCTTTTTGAAATAATCCTAAGGGCTGCTTTCAATTAATATCTTATAGGTTATATTGACATATAATGTTGTTGGAACACAAGAGTGTGTGGTAAGTATCTTCTGGATTGAAGTATAATCGGCTTAAGAATTTAAGCAGATTAAGTTTTATCCATTCACTTACTGGATTAAGTTGAATTTATGTCTGGTTGAAGATTTGCTGTAAAATGGAATAAACTTGTTTTCTATTTAAATGTAGTCTCGATTAAATGAGGGAAGTGAAATGTGCAAATATGGCTCTACCCTTTATCCGCCTTTTTAGTGGATTAGGATTGGAGGGATTACGCCCCCCTTAAGCGGGTCAGTGGCGTGATTTGTCTTAAGAGACTGTGATAAATATTTTTTGCAATGATCAAAAAAGAATGCTCAAGATTTTGAGAAGCATCACAAAGTAAAACTATAAGATTTCATCTAATGTTTGAGACATTAGACAAGAGAAATTCCTCTCATTTGATGATTGGAGTTGATGACTGCCACTGCTCCGCTCAAGAAAGCTGTCAACAATGAAAATGGAGGAGTGTACGAGACAAAGGCCAAGTTATGGATTCACCTCCAACTTCCAGCAACCTCAAAATGGACACCACACACACCTTATCTTCCCAGAATATCTGAGACTTGTCTTACTTCTCTGAGCTTCACCTTGCGCCCTAGATTGGTCTCAAGCTGTCTCCAATACTAACAATCATTGATACTTCATCATTTTCCTTTATCACTTCTTCATGGTCTCTGAGTTTACATGTCAAAAATAACTCCATGTGAATTTCAAAAATAACTCCATGTGAATTTCAAAAATAACTCCATATAATATGGTAGAATGCTCTTAATCCACTACTCACAACAATTTCTTTCGGATATTCTTTGGCCCTTTTGACAGTTGATTTCACCAAGAACTACTTTTAAGCTGCAATTGTGGTTTTGATGGGTATGAAGACAAAGAAACTCCATTTTTGTTTTACTTCTTTTGATCACTTCTTCATTTTAGACAATCTTTCAATATGATGAGAATCATCACAATAGTAATAATTTTGTCGTTGATGAACATTCCTTTGGATTTGCTCCCCTTCTGATACTTCTACTAGGACTTATTTCTTTTCTAACTTTTCTCTCACTTCTCAATTAATAGGCTTTCACTACTCGAGGAACCCTTTAATATTTGTCTTTCTTCCTCATTCAATTGACTCGAGGTTACAAGGTTCATCTTGAATATTACGTCAGGCATAGAGTTATTCAAGGAGGTCACGAAGTTTTCAACTCTCGAGCAACAAACTCAACAACACCTAAGCCCTCACGAGTTTTTCAGCTCTCGAGCAACAAACTTAACAATAGTTAATCCCGCAGCTCATCAACGAACTACATCATCTTCATAGAGGCCGGCTAATTGATGATAACTTGCATCTCATTCGGATGCTCGAAGGCCAAAATTCCTTCCTTCAACTTCATGTTTTAATTGATCAGGAAAGTTTTGTTACTTGCGTCTATCTCTCATATAGACTCAACTTCTTCAATAGTGCATGGGATGTAGTATTTTTTGAGACAAGTTGGAACACGACTTTGTCCAATCACATTATAATAAATTTGGCTGCTTTTTTTTTCTATCATATGCAACTCCTCAACTTCCAAATCTTTTGGCATCTTCTCAAAGCCCAGTGTTGATTTGTGCAGATTCTTTTAAACAAGAAAATCTCAAAAAATTTGTTTCCAGATGCCATCATAACTATTTTCGTTGACATTGACTATTCCATCAAAGTACACAACTTGTTTCTGATACCATTTGATGATAGTGAAGCATTGGAAACCTTGGATAGACAAAACCTTGAATATAGCTTTGTTGAAGATCATGCTTGCTGATGAACACAAAATTTCGATAACTTTTCGATTAAAGAACACAAAATTTCGATAACTTTTCGATTACACCATACTTCAAAGAAACCCCTTCGACTAGGTAGTTTTACAACTCAAAAGAGAAGAATTATAATGGACTTTATCTTCGAAATTTTTAATGTGAGAACATTTTTTCGCCATGATCTAGTTGACTAGTCTAGTATAAGAATGGTTTGGTTTCCTTATGTAGAATCCAAAGGCTTTAGATGACTAACAGAAAACTAACTTCTCTACTATTTCTCCTCTTCAACTTGAGGACTTCAAAAGTTCAAACTCTAGATGCTAGCTATCTTCAATAACTCTCTCTATTCTCATTTGAATAGCAACAACAACAATGACGGTAGGTCTGCTTTCTCTCACTGTAGCCTTTTTATTCAATGCTAAGAGTTCCATCAATGTTGTTTTTCAACTTGGCCACTCACAGTGGTTTTGGCCAAAAGGTTGACATGGTCATTCTCATCTAATTGCATCTAGATCTTCTCTATTTCTCTCTTGAAGCACATCACTTTCTAATGCAGGGATCTTTTTTCAAGATTTCACCTTATCATGGATATACTCACACGAGATTTTCCAAACCTTACCTTGATCACCGAACATTTCTCCTTCGAGCTTGACCCCTTCGAGTTTTTTTTTTAATAACACAAATCCAAACCTCAACCCTTCATTGAGGTTTCTATTTAAATAAGAAGTCAATTCTCAGATCATCATATCGAGGTTCTATACCTTGGCTTTGACAGTTTTGTTGAAAACATCATACTTCTACAATCCTTTTTAATTTAATCTTTGATGATCTTTTTTCTTCAACTCTTTGAACTTCCTCTTTCACTCTCATAAGGCGGGATCCCACAACACATAAGTCATGCGTGATGGACATAATCCCATTTCACTTATGCTCTCTTCTCTCTCTATAACTTTTCGTCACATAGTTTGATCTCACATTTATATACAAGAACTATCAAGAACTATCATAGGTTTACAATAGATCTAATCAAACCACATTTAACATCTATCATCCTCATCATTTTACTCTTTATAGTTGTAATGCTCCCTCTCTTCTCAATACAATCATTTATAATGTGATCCACCCTAAAGCGACCGTTAATCCTTTGTAACATTTACATTTTAACTAACTAATTTTGTGAATATTTTGCCCCTTTTAATTATGTAGTACTTAATCCCATATAGCATAGTTAGATGAATGGTTATTTTGTAAGATTTTCCTTTTAACTTGATAGACATCTATTTTGTTCCATAGAATTGCCTTTTAAAACATTTTCTAATGCCAAAAAGAATAAAAAAACTAGACTATTAATAGATAAATGGATAAAGTATTTGATTCGTATTCATCGTGTAGTTCATTAGATACACTTTCGCAATTATCAGTTGAGCTTTAAAATGCTGAAAAATGTTTAGTATTGAAACCTGAAGCATTAATGCCATTTACTAACAAAAGTGATTTTCTTCAGAATTCATTAGTTGAAACTACTAAGGAGTCGTCTAGTTCCTCGAGCAATAAGATTGTGCAAGCCACCAAGTAGCAATCCATGGTTCCCTTGAACGATTTGGTGAACGAATGTTGTTGCAATATTATTTAGGTTTATTTTTTCCTTATGTATTTCTTCTTTTATCTCTCAAATCATTGCATTAGCTCACACGTTGTTCTCTTTATAAATTTCAGAAATTTCACTTTACTTTACAGTCAGATGCTTCTACTTTTTAAGTTAATTATTATTGCACCCTGTAATCCAAATATAGAAATATTGTTCACTTTGACTTTAGAGAACTATGTGACTTTGAATCTTCCTAAACGGACATATATTATAATACTATTCTAATTTAAGCATGCTTAATTACAGAGTTTTTCATTATTTTTTTAGGACAGTTTTTCATTATTACTCTCACAATTATTTTCCAAAAAGCGTCTCTACGTATTCGGATCACATTTTTTACTTATACATCTCAGGAACTCCACTCTCTTTTCGATGTGGGGATAATTTATTCCTATGCTTCTCCGCCTAGAAGCCTATTGGGAATCACTCCTTATTCGGGCAATTTCAATTCAATTATATGGATATCACTCTGGCAATCAGTTGTCACAACGATCCTCTAATCTCTTGCTAGTCACAGTTAACTGGGTGTTATTCTACTGCTAGAAGTCGGGTAGGTTAGGACCCTGACATATTTTAGTATTTGGGTATAATTGAGCACCTGATGTTTTGCGACTTATAATTATTTTCACTGCAAATATCACGATCATAGAAAGCAAGAAGATCAAATTAATTCTATTGTATTTAACTTAAGCTCATATTATTTCAAAGGTTACTCCAATTTTTGTTACTGATTGTCTACAGTATGGACTTGATTTGGCTCTAACATAAATACTTCAGGAGTTATATTATAATTAAAAGCAACTCGAGGATTTATATGGAACAATTGATCAAGTTGAGGACCCACATGTAAGCAAGTTAGACCTCAAAAAACCCAGATGTAATTAATCCTTCATTTAAATGGAACCAAGATGTTATTCGATACTATTTGAAAATTCTATTTGTATTATAAATGCAAATAAAAATTTAAAACTATTTAGTGCACAATATTATTTTTTTTATCATGTAATTAGTCCAAAAAAAAAAGCTTCCATAGTCTCTTCAACATGCCACAAAATATTTGCAAATTTCAACAGTTCATCCATACAGCATCTGCTATAAGTTTTAACAGTTATTTTTAATATGAATTAAAATTAATATCATATAAAAACTTTAACAATATTTTAAATTTTACACAAATTTCAACATGAAGTCAAACATTATTTTACATTCTTCTAAACAAAATTTAAAATAAAAAATAATTTTACTTCAAATCATAAACAAAATTAATTATATTTCATATTGTTCTCACACAAAAAAATCATTAACTTGATGGACATTGATCATTGGTGAGCCCCATCCTAATTTTGCTATACAAATTTCTGTTTCATGAGAAAAACATCATACTAATTTCTCATTGCGGAATGCAATGTGCTACCAAGAAGACAAGCTCCCATATGGTATTTAGAATAATTAATTCAGATGGCTACAAATTTTACTACAGATTTATAAATACAAGAACAGAGCTTTATGCTAGTAATTTAGAATCTGCCACCCATAATCTAAAGATTTCAAAAATAAATATATCTTCATATCTTGATGATTACAATGGTTACGAGTATAAATTGCAAGATTAAATAGAGCTTTAGTTCAAAAATAGGTGGGGACACATGTCAGCAGAATGTTCATATTCGATAGGTGTCGCATTCATCAGTCTAGATGAATTCAAGATGAGATCGCGTTGTTTGATTTGGTAGATTGAGGATATTTTATTTATTTTTCTTCTTTATTCACGAACACACATATTTGTTGACATTTACTTTGGCTCACTCATGACTACATGCATGACTAAGCTATTTGAAGTTTTGTTGCCTCTTGTTGTACATATTTGCCTTATAAATCATGTTTAAGTTATATGGAATAGTGTTTAACATGTATCAAGGTAGCATGAAAACAACAAATTGAAAAAATTTCTAGCTAAGCAGCCACAGTAGAATTAATGAAATCATTTCCAGCATATCATATTCAACATGATCACTAGATCCCAAGAGCTGGAATCAAATTCTGGGAACCAAAATCAAATACATACAACTACAGATACAATTGAATCAATTAAGAACTGGAATTAATTTCCTGTATCACTGGAAGCATAATGCATATAGCTGGAATCAATTAAATTCAGTGGATTCAACTAGAAAGTAATATAACTTGAACCAAATCAACCACTTCATAATAGATGGATCAAATAGTCAACAACATCATAGCATGAAAATCAAATCATATCTTCATCTTAATTGAACAAATTAACATGGAACCAAATCAAATAAATAGATAACTGCTTCAACATATTAACAGAACCAGCATACATGTATGAGTACCGTATCATTGCTTTAAAACATTGCAAAACCAAACAGCCAAAACCAGCAACACTAACAAAGAGTCCAAATAGAGTAGGAATCTCTACATTCTTACTTATAGCATCCGACATGCTCCTGATGTCTGAGTATTAGAATCTTTGGTGCTACCAATTCTCCTAAAAGCTTAAGCTAATAGAAAAGGCACAATTAATTCACTTATTATAATGCACACCTAGAGCTCACAAGTCGAATTCAACTTTTCTTTCAACAGTGACACACCCATCCGGAGTTATATCAAGCAGGGAGATGATACCAAACCAGTAACAGCCACACCCAGGCCATCCAATCACCGTATAGAGCTGCTCTAATTGCCTCTAACAACTCTCTCCAATTGGTTCCATTCTTCGCATCTACCACTGCTACTACGAGGAAAAAAATTGAGCTGTCGGCATCTAAGCTAATTGCTGCCAGCAATGTACCACTGTCTGAATCTTTCAAGCAACAACCATCGAGACTAAAAAGATGATCCATACCCATTCACAAATCCAGACCTCCTCCCCTCAAAACAATAGAAAAACTTGTCATACCTCCTCAACTCATGGTGTGGGTCAACCTCATATGCAATCCTCACCAAGCTGGCAAGCTTCTAGGTGATTTCTCCATAATGATGTCACCATCATTCAGAAGCATCCTATAGATTCTTTGTGGCCACAATCACTTTTTTTTCCCTTGCGAATTCCTCGGCCCTCTGAAGCTCATGTTATTCATAAAAACAGAAACCTTGTTCTTCAACTCCTATTTTCATCTTGGATCAGTATTTAGCTGATCCTTAAACTCAACAATCCATTATAGGATGCTCCCCTTCCAGTTTCCCTCTAATACAATCATGGTGGATGTTTAAACGCTTTATGCTAAAGGTAAACACCATCTTTAAGACTAATACATTTATTCTCCAATTACATCCCTCTGCTGCACATTGCATAGTTAACCCTTTTGAAATCATTTTTTACCTTCCGAAGTGTTAATCTGCACACAAAATTAACCCAACACATCTCTAAAATTTTAACACTATCAAATAAGTGTCCCCCTTTTGAAAGGTCACTACTCCATCATCATTGTCCTCGTAGGGAATTCCATTCATGGTCTTTTGCCTCCCCTCTAGCTAGATCAGGTATAGCATCAACCCATCATCATCATTATATTTATGAAGCATGCAATTAAGTTCCATCGAGGTACAAATGCCAATGTCCATTAAACCTTCACAAGATATTTCTCCCATAACACTGAAATTATACTCTCTAATTTTTTCAGATGGGGATCTTCATCTGATGGATATGTGTTCATATCATAATGCCCCTCTATGATGTTGCTGATTAACAAAAAGATCATCTTGAGATGATTTCATTCTCATTTGACTTACAAATAATTTATCTGCTGCTGAGAGTTTTCATGTGTTCATCTTGAGATAGAGTTCACTTTTTATTATTAGGCTTCATTACAAATTGAGGTTGATGTCTTCTCTAATGAACTTGTTGGATTTGTCTCATGCATGCCATGTTACCTTTTCAAAGATGTCATGTTACCCCTATAGCATGTTATGTTACTCTCAATTACAACTTATATATTTTTTGTTATCTTAAAATTATTGTAATTATGGTTGGTTGGCTGTCTACTACTTTAATTATTATTGTTTTTCTTATTTTATTGGTAGATATCATGTTACTTCAGTTAATGGTACTTAGATGCTTCCTAGCTTGGTTATTTGCTAGCTTTCCTATTTATTGGTGGATGCGTTAGCTTGTGTTACATGTACTTCCTATTTTTAGTATATTGGTTTGGTTCTACTGTCTTTGTGCTTTTTTGGTAAGTTCAATTATACATACTCATGTAAAAATTTGCTATGCTATGTGTTTTCTACTATCTTTGTGCTTTTTTAGATACTACACTTATTCGAATCATATTGTTTTTGTGATTTTGTTTTTTTTCTGGTTACACATCATTGGATACTACACTTGTTCGAACCATATTGTTTTTGTGATTTTATTTTTTTCTTATTTCACATCATTGAATACTACACTTGTTCGAACCATATTGTTTTTATAGTTTTGTTGTTTTTCTTGCTTCACATCATTGGATATTACACTTGTTTAAACCATATTATTTTTGTGACTTTTTCGTTTTGTGATTTTGTTATTTTTCTAGTTTCACATCATTAGATACTACACTTGTTCGAATCATATTGTCTTTGTAGTTTTGTTATTTTTTTTGTTTCACATCATTGGATATTATATTTGTTAGAACTATATTATTTTTGTGATTTTTCCGTTTTGTGATTTTGTTATTTTTCTAGTTTCACATTATTGGATACTACACTTGTTCGAACCATATTGTTTTTATAGTTTTGCTTGTTTTTCTTGCCTTCACATATTGGATATGTATTTTGTTAGAACTATATTATTTTTGTGATTTTTCGTTTTGTGATTTTGTTATTTTTCTGTTTCACATATATAAAGATACTACAAACTTGTTCGAATCATATTGTCTTTGTAGTTTTGTTATTTTTATTTCATTCACATATTTGGATATCTATATTTGTTAGAATCAATTTTTTTGTTATTTTTCTCGTTTTGTGATTTTGTTATTATTTCTTAGCTTTCACATCATTGGACTCCATCATCAACTTGTTCGAACCATATTGTTTTATAGTTTTGTGTTTTTCTTGTTCACATCAGTTGGATATATTTTTGTTAAACTATATTATTTTTGTGATTTTCCGTTTTGTTGATTTTGTATTTTTTCTGGGTTTCACATGTATTGATACTACACTTGTATCGAACCATATTGCTCTTTGTAGTTTTGTATGTTTTTCTTAATTCTACATCATTGGATACTACACTTGTTCGAATCACATTATTTTTGTGGTTTTTCTATTTTGTGATTTTGTTATTTTTCTTGTTTCACATCATTGGATGCTACACTTGCTCGAACCATATTTTTTGTGGTTTTGTTGTTTTTCTTGTTTCACATCATTGAATACTACACTTGTTCAAACCCATCCTTTGATCCTCCCCCACTTTATAGTTTATTATTTATACTCTATCGATTCGCTCTTTTAGATTTCTGCAAGCAACTGTCTTGTTGTTTTGTTGTGTTGAAGCTTGATAATAATATTTGTGTTTTGTCTTTTTTATATGATTTGTATCGTTATCCTTAAATTGTATTGTTGGAATAATAAGATAAATTTGTGTTAAATTGAAAGTTGATTCTTTCTAATATTACGCTACAGATAGATAATAGCCAATTTTATGAGAATGAGGTTGTGAACCTGATAACAAGCGTGGATGAAGAGGCAGCTTTACTGGAATTTGTTTTTGAGTTTGCTGAATTAAATCAATTTGACATAAGAGTCCCTCAAGTTATGTATGATAGACCGAAAAAATATAATTTGTATATCTATGAAATCTTAAATGGGTATGACGTATGAGCATACAATTATTTTCGTATGCCTACACAAGCTTTTATTGATTTGAGGGACTTGTCAATAGATCGTGATGTTCTAAGAGACACTCGATTCATGCCAACTGCAGAATAATTAATAGTTTTTTTGTGAGTTATTGTACAGGCTGCTAGCTATTGCAGTGTGAATTTTTTTAGCACTCACTAGAGAGTAGAGACTGTTAGTCATAATTTTAGACAAGTCTTACAAGGAGTCTTGACATTGAAAGATAATTTCATTGTATTTTCAGATGCGAGCACCCCATGTCATCTTCATATTCGAAATAAGTCACATTTTCATTCATATTTTAAAGATATGCTTGGTGTTATTGACAGGACACATGTTCCTGTCATAGTTTTTGTTCGCAAGCAAAATCGATAAAAGAATAGAAAAGATTTCATATCACAAAAGGTTATGACTGCTATCTCTTTTGATCGACAATTTGTATATGTTGCAACTGAGTAGAAATGATCGACTGCTGACATGCGTGTTCTTAAATGGACACTCGAGCAAAGTGATTTTTCAGTACCACAAGGTAATTTAAGTTAAATGATATTGTCTATTTGATTATTTATGTTTATAGTGATTTTTTCACTACTTGTGAACAAATTAGGAAGGATGTACTTGGTTGATTTTAGATGTGCACTGAACTCAGAAACGTAGTTGAACGCAAATTTGGTATATTAAAGAAACAGTTCAAAGTGCTAATTAATATGAAATCATTCTCTTTTAATATATAACCAGATATTGTACTTGCATGTTGTATTTTGCATAATTACATTGGCAGGTATCATGGTCACGATACATACTTCAACATGCGTGAGGCTGACATAAAGCATGATGAGACAAAAGATGAAAACCGAACTCATACATCCACAAGCGAACGACAAAGAGGAGAGATTATCCGGACAAGCATTATTGAACAGTTGTAGATGAACCGGGTTATTTTGTATTATATCTTTGAAGTGATTGACATACGACTAGTTATTGTGTCATAATTACGTAAAATTTATTTGTTATAAGGATCAATGAATCGATGATGATGATGGTGATCACTTGTATGACACTGTTGAGTTGGATGAATATTTACAACTTTATGTTTTTCTATTTTGTCATATTGAAAAATGTACTATTTTTGTGTTTACATGTCAAACTATTAATTAGATCGTGTATTTGGACGCTTATTTTTTTTATATTTATTAAGTAAATCATGAATTTGGAAGGTATGTAACTGAGTTAAGTTATTGATTTGCTAAACAAAATACGAAGCTATCCAAGATTAACTCGAGTTATCATACAAACAAAAAATTGCATTAAATCACTTATCCAAACAAACCCTAAAATAATGCAAACAGAGAAAATAAGGGGATAGTGGACTCACACCACTCGATCATCCCGTCGATCTCCTCCCCACGCTGAACACCTCCGAACGACATTGCGTTCCGGTTTCAGCAGGAGAAAATGGCCTTCGATCTTCTTTCCCTCTCTTCTCCATTTTAACTGTGGAGCAAAACCCTAGCCATCGGCGATGCACGCCGGAACGGACAAAGCCTGCTTGGCGCAGGCTGATTCAGGCGCAGGTGGCCTCACCGGCGGCGTCCAGGGGGGGCGGTCGGCCTGTTGTAGATTGCGGCGCGACAGTTGATAGGAGGCACGGGATGCGATTCCACCGATCAATCGCAGGCTGCTCTTGTTTCCGCTTCCCAGCGGTCCTTGGGTCAACCTGCATTTGACCAATCCCTTCTTGTAATGAGATCCCAAACTTCTTTCGATCCTTTCATTCCGGTCCTAAGTTCCCTTCCCCTAGCCCTACTAGAGCTTCTCACTTTCCGAGCTTTCATTTTGGGATAATTAACTACATGTCACACAATTTAATTTTATTTATATTTTACTCATTTATTTTTAATTAATTACATTATGCACACTCAAAATATTATAAAATCTTACATACACATATTTTAAATTATTTCTATTATAATGAGTAATAATAATTTTTCAATAATCTAACTATAATTAAATTATAAAAAATCTGAGCCGTTCATTATAATATTTTAAAAATATTTAAATATATTTTGAGTGAAAATCCTACAACCTTAATGTTTAGGTGACAGCAAAGGAAGAAGACATCCGCGATATAAATTGATTTTAGTACAAATCAGCGCTTTAGTGTGGTATTGAGGAAGAGAAAAATATATACTATTAAGAGTAAAAATATAATTTTAATGATTTATTAACAGAATATTTTTTTTAATAGATTTTGATTAAGTTTTAACTCAAATACGTGTACGTAAGATTTTGTAATATTTTATGTGTGCATAGTGTAATTAATTAAGAATGGATAGGTAAGTCATAAATAAAATTAAATTGTGTGATATATAGATAATTATCTTTTTAATTTTACGCATAATCCCACACAAAATAAAATAAAAAATAATCTTTATATAATTTTCTCACTACATATAAAAAAATTGCATAAATAATATATATATATATATATATATATATATATATATATTATATATTATAATATATATATATATATGTGTGTTGTTTCAGTGTGTGTATATAATAGCTCTCAACTTGGTGGTTTGTCGTTGAAGATAAATACAAAGATGCTTCACATATATATTTGATGATATTACATAATATATATATATTAAGTATTTATATATATTATGGAGGATAATAAATTATTAATATGAAATTATTTTTAAAGTAAAACCACAGCTCAAACTTGTGTGCTTATTAAGGACATAAATGAGATAATCAAGTGCAACAATTTTCATTAATTAATACTTTACAAAAAAAAATCATATGTACATAGCAAGCTTTAAAATATTAAATAGAAAAATTATTTTTATGGTTAAATAAATATATATATATATATATATATGCTACGTAATTAAATAAGTATATAAAGTAGATAGATGACGACAATTAGCAAAGTCATATACGTTCATTTTTTTAATTTTACAACTATTCAATTTTACGGTCCAAAATCAGAAGATATAATAACATTTAGTTGCATGATTTGATTAACTTAAAATAATTGGATGTTCAATAGATTTTTTAGATAACAAAGCAATTGTCTCGAATCATTTTAAAATTAAACTGATAAGATTGTAAGATTCAAAATGAACGGATGAAACGACAAAATTTGAAAATTAGATGGTTTGATCGAAGTATAAAATGATATGAATGCTGATTCGACTCTAAATAGTTGTTCCTTTGCGTTGGACTTTCTTCTCTTATATTGCCTCGATCTCTTATTTGTTCAATAATAGGATCTGACTTTTAAATAATTTAAAGTCGTGTAAGATCAATTTATCCCGAGTTTCGGTTTGGTCCAAAATTGATATCCTATGTTATAGTTTTAATTTTTTTTGACAACTTTTCATTACTATAATTCTTTTCATTAAAATGATGTTGAATGCATTTAATCAGTATAAAAGCACCTAAAGATTAATATAAACTCAAATTTTCTTTACCTCAAAATAATCTCACTCGATATTTGTAAGTTTTCTTTTAATGTAACTAAAAAATTATATATACTTGTATATATAAATATGTTATAATAATTAATATAAAAAAATTATAAATATACATATCAAATTTAGAAATATTTTATAATATTACATTTTAATTATTTAACATGTAAGAAACTATATTTTTATTAAAAAAATGTCACATAATTATGTTTAATTAAATTTAAATGTAAAATTTTGAATTTTGAATTTAATCTCCTCGTTCAAATTGTCCAGAATATAATTCTTTAATAAATATTCTATCATCAATATTTTTGCAAAGTTATTTCATATTTGATCATCTTTTCTTTACACCAATGGGTGGAATTATGATTACATAATTAAATAAGAAATATAGCAACAACAATAATATTAATTTTTTTTATCCCATTAAATAAGATCATTTATATATATATATATATATATATAAAATCATATATATACTTTTTTTTCATAACATGTTATTAAATAACAATTCTTAATTTAATTCTAATTAAATATTTAAAATTATTTTTTATTATTTTTTATCGTACTATTATTTATCTTTGTAAGTATATTTTTATACAGTTAAAATTTAATGATTCAATTTTATTATCTGGAGTTCGAAATTTTGAGTTTGTCCTCAAATCAGATCACTCTAACTTTTTTATAAATATATTTATTTTTATTTTATTTTTTTAATATATCTACTCATATATTTTATTATTTTTATTTTTATGAAATATATTTTTATTTTATAAGTAGGTAGGTATTATTGTTTAATATTATAGTATTTAATATATATTTTTTAATACGTTGTCCGTGAATTTTGTTAATAAATTATCCATTTTATTATCATTTTATATGCCATAATTAAATCCCTGAGATACAAAATAAAATACTATATTTAAAATTATTTAACAATATTATTTATTAAGATTATGCAAAAATAAATATAATTTAAAAAGTAAAATTGGAAATCCAAATGGAGCGCGGCGATTGGTCAACAGAAAGGGCTACTGTCGTCATTTCACCGCTCCAGAACTAACGCGTCGACATGTCTGGCCTGGGCCCACCGGTTGCACTCGCCACGTAAGCACTTATCAGTGTCGACACGTGGCTAACGTTTATCGG
Organism: Apostasia shenzhenica; assembly: GCA_002786265.1. Lineage (NCBI taxonomy): Eukaryota > Viridiplantae > Streptophyta > Magnoliopsida > Asparagales > Orchidaceae > Apostasia > Apostasia shenzhenica. Next base: position 3,844,308 of record KZ452001.1, read on the forward strand.
TTGACAAATATGTCTCGTGCACAAGCTCGCTCAGCCAATCTAGTTGAAGGAGGGGGGAGAATGTAGCCGGAGTAACATCCCACGTTCCGTCAGAACATACGTCGGCACAGTAACAGCAAACGTCTGCACCCACATCGTCACCCTCCTTTATCAACGAATCACTGAGCGGGTGCGATTTTGTGTGCGCTATGTTAGGTGGACTATCACTGGCCCCTGAGATGAGGCCAGGCTAGCAATCGGCGGGCATGATTGAGAGTGGGTCCCACTTCACCCCTGGCAACCCACATGGGACACGCAGATCCAAGCACCCTCTCCTCCACCCTCTCCGCTTAAGTGCACCGAGATTGCACCCAAAATCCACCCACTAAAATGTACGCTTCATTAATGTGTTTCCTGCATTTTTAGGATATTTCTTATTGCGAACCAAAATGCTAAATTCTTTTCTATCATTAAATTAAAAATAAATTTCAACAAACTAATTTATAACATTTTTAATAGTATATATTAAATATATCATGCATATTTATAACTATTTAAAAAAACATTATTACTTAATTATTAAATTACATATAAAATAATAATATTTTTTAGTTCATTTTTGAATTACAAAAAATTTGATTATACATTATTTAATTAATTTAAATCAAATTTAATTCAAAATAAAGAAAAAATTGATTTATATTAAGGTAGATTCTTTAATATGTAAGAATCTATACACACATATATAAAAGTAAATTACAGCTCAATTATTTATTTTAAAGATTTTTTTATTTAATATGAAATATAAAAATTATTTAAAACATCTTTACATAGTATGAATTGATTTCATTTTTATTTGGCATCAAATATTTTTCCTTTTTATGAAAATAATTTAATGCAAGATTGAGTTAGTTGTTTCTGTGAAAAATTGATATAGTAGAAGATGACAGATAGAAGAAACAGTGGTGTGATAGGGTGGCAGTGCTAATAATCATTCGATTTGAGTTTAATTTAATTTATTTTTTTAAATCTGATCAAATTTAATTAGTTCGACGTATATTTTCAAATATTTAATAAACATAATTGAAGTCGATCCAAGTTATTTTATGATATGCTGAAATCTGATTCGTTCAAAGTTTACGTACGTTTAACCTACTAATTTGGTCAATTTATACGATAAAATTTTAATAAAGTTCTATGAAATTGTTGATTTAGGTCAACCAAAACTCACCATCGTTTTTATTTGAACATGCCGACTTGATTATTATTATCTGTTGGTGTGTTATTTTTAGGCTGCAGAAAAAAAATTTATTTTTTAAGTATGTTATAATATAAAATTATTTTAATATTAGAATTTAAGTAAAATATCAAGTTAAATTAACTTGTTTGTTGGAATATATCTTGAATGAAAAATACAGTTGATTTTAACTACTGAAATTTATGTAAAATATAAAATAAAATTATTTTTTTATATCGATGTTGGCGTTGCATATTAGGCGGCAACAAGAAAACTTTCACAAATACAGTCCCCACTACTGAAAAGTGGGCTACACTTGAAGAACTCAAAGCATCTGCACAGGTAGTGTCGAGAACAGCAGGTATATTGCTAGAGGGTGACTTGATAGAAATACTTCATCTTATTCAAATTAGATTACATCACCATTATAGTACGTGAGGCCTCAAATAGATCACTCTATGTCATAATCTCTAAAGTCAAAGTAAATAATATTTTTATATTTAAATCACAGGATTTTACACTCTGATGTTAAAGCTAGGCAATGCCACATGAATGACTTGATCTTGAGAATATTATACATATTTTGCTTTCTTTTTATTAGTACAAATTTACACATTACATCGTAATATAAATAGAGAGTCTGACTGTTTGACCTATTTAGTAAAATTAAGTGACTTGTGCTGTGAAAGAGGAATACCTCTTGCCATAGCTTTCTGCAACATTATCAAAGAAAAATAAAATCCTTTAAACTAATTTAGGGATTTTAATCAAATAAGTTTGTTGAGTCGAGAATGAGTCCAATATCTACACCCATTTTGAACCATATGTAGTTTTTTTTTTTTTTTTTTTTTGATGAAATTGAACCCTATAGTAGAGTGGTAGTTAAAGGGGTTGATTTTTCATGAAATCATTTTTATATTGTTTATACTTTTGCTGAAGTGTTTGGTATTAAGTACAAATGATGTAAGATGAATGGCCATTTGTTTTCCCATGGAAAAATCTCCCTTTTGCATGCATTTTAGATTTAACTTCATTTTAAATCAGAGCATTATGAGTTGGGTTTTAATTTAGGAACCTCATCCTTGGTGTCCATTACATTATTATTTTCCTTCATAATTGCCTACATATATTTTTCTTGTTTTCGTCATGGAGTAAGCAAGAACAGCATCTCAATTTCTGCGTTCATTTCTGCATTCCGCTGTATCCTTCCAATAGCCGGTCCTCTCCTCCTGCTTCTCCTCCATCTCTTCCCTGAGCTCCCAAGTTCAAATTAATGAAGGGGCTAGTAGTAAGTACGTTTTTTCTTTGCTCTTTTTGTTCTTTCTTGGCTTGCGGCTGCAAAGAAGCTGCCTTTCTTGCTTTATTGGATGTTTTAAGAAATGGGTTTCTCCCTAATTCCACCGTGGATGCGTGCTCTGTTCTTCCCTTTGGGTTGAATTTTGATGTGATTGGGGGGCTTTGTTCGTTGTTGTCTATTTGCATCTGAATCATTTCAGACCTTATCATGTTGGCTTTAAGTGGAAAACGTACTCAAATAGTGACAATTGCTTGCTGTTATCGTCAAATTATGCTTGCATAAGCTCTCAGTGTGTGGAGCTCAGAGCCTTTTCTGCCTCCCTTGCAACTTTCACTCCATTACATTTTGTCTGTTAGCTGTTTGTATAAATGCCAGAGCTGAACTTTTTTTTGGTCTCCTTCGTTATGATTCGTAGTAGCTATACCACTTGAAAGCATAAGCTTTTAGATTGCTTGAAATTTTCGTATTTCCTCTCACGCACAAGCTCGTTTGACTTTGTAGAGTGAATTCGATGCAACATCTTCTGTCTTCTGTACTTAATGATATGCAATTAGCAGACATTAGAGTTCATATTTGTTACCTGACTAGATCAGTTCGAGCTTGTTAGCCCAATTGATGACCAGCTGGAAATATCTTCATGATCTTACAGTTCCTGTGTTCTGATTCTGTAGGTGATATTGCTACTAATCCTAGCATTGTTTGAGGGCAGCAAAGGCTATGATTGGCATTGTAAATACAAGAAAACATTGGCTCAGAGGCCTCATAGCGTTACGATCACCGAATTTGGGGCTGTTGGAGATGGGATGACTATGAATACAGTGGCATTTCAGAATGCCGTTTTCTATTTGAGATCTTTTGCTGATAAGGGTGGAGCTCAGCTGTATGTTCCGAAAGGGAAGTGGCGAACTGGGAGTTTTAGCCTCATAAGCCACCTCACTTTATTTCTTGACAAAGGGGCGATTATCATTGGATCTCAGGTCATTTTCCCTCATCCTAACATTTGGAATGAGAGATTATTTTCTTACAAATGCTCTAAAGTTATAATCTTGAAATGCTGCTGTTATTCCTTTATATTTGCTAACAAGTTAGCATTCTACCTCAATTGGTTTTCCATTGCCTTCAAATATTCAAAAGTACTATTGATCATTTGGCAAAATGAAGTTATTGTACAGCATTCATTTCAATCTTGTAAAGTTTCCTGTTAATTTATGTACTGCTCAATCATGCTAATGCACCTCACTGTACCAAAAAGGGACTGATTAACTATGTTTCATACCATTTTTAAATATTATGCCATATTATACAGAGAAAATGATTGTTTGGTTTGATGATATTTGTAGATAATCTTCTAAAAAATTATAGAATTGTCAATAAAAAGATGACATCTAGATATCATGATATGTAGATGACATAATATAATATCAAGATAACATTGAACCAAACGCTCTCTTAGTTCCCTCTTGAAGTTCATCTCTTTCTGAAACTTGAAGTTCATCTCTCACATGTGAAGCAGGCTTGCCTCTTCAGAGCAGATTACTCATGTTATTACAATAGTGCTTCCTACATCAAATTGGGTGTTGAACTAGTGGCATCGATTATATATTTTGGCACTCTCTACCCTCAAAATTATATCTTTTGGCCAATTAGATGGTGCAATTTGCCAAAAGATATAGTTTTGACTTTTGAGGGTGCAGTGAATTAGTTTATTATTTTTTAAGTGGAAAGTGACAAAAGATGTAAATTCTAGGGTGCAAATTGCTTTTTCCTCCATTTTTGCCTTTGGCATCTATGAAGAAAATTTGGGATTCTCAGAACTTCAATTTTTGTTAGCTTCTAACTACAAATTGATGTGAGACTGATGTTGCCCTCAATCTTTACTTTGTAGGACACTTTACAATGGCCTGTAGTGGAACCTTTACCTTCGTATGGCCGCGGACTAGAAATTTCAGGTGGATGTTATCAGAGTTTGATATACGGTGAAAATTTGACAGATGTAGTCATAACAGGTATGTGCCAAAAATCACATTTTATTTGTTTATTTTTTCATTTGAGTTCATGGAAAGTTTGAGATAGTTTTATCCTTCAATATACAACTCATGCTGTTTTTTCCGTTCTGAATTCAGGGGATAATGGAACCATAGATGGCCAAGGTTCTTTTTGGTGGGATTCTTTTCGCTCTCACACTTTAAATTATAGTAGGCCTCACATTGTGGAACTAGTGAATTCTGATGACATTTTGATATCGAATTTGACTCTCTTGAATCCTCCAGCATGGGCAATTCATCCAGTTTACTGCAGGTTTGTTTTCAAAACACACAAACTCTGAATACACTATTTTGGGAGAGTAAATGCATAGCTGATTTTTCATGTTTATGTTTCTTTACCATGATATTCAGCAACTTGGAGGTACAGAATATTACGATTCGCTCTCCATCTGATTCTCCATTTACAAATGGCGTAGTCCCAGGTTAGAATATGATTCCCATTACGATAATTATTGAACTTCTCCAAATGGTTATTTTTAGCCGCTTCACATTTGTAAGTTGTTAGGAAAATCATTGATTGTAAACTAAGATTGATATGTTATGGTTGGCCCTATAAGTTACGACTATAGTTTGATTTCAACTAAACTGCTTCGGTAAAATAGCGAAATACTTATCCTGCTTTAAAGCCTTAACCTTACTGTCTTTGGCTTTGGGCACCATCCTAATGTTATTGTTCTTGCTTTTCTTACCTGAAAATTTTATTATGAGTTGTATTTTGCCCGCTTAAACTTGAACCAAGAGAATAAACTTACCTTTAACCAAACGATTCTATTCAAGATAGATAAATACCAATTACTCTCGACTCAAAATCCATAACAACTTGATGGGATTCGACGATATCACCTGGATCATCTTCACTCACCAGAACCGACTCTGGGCATCTATGGATAAAGCTTCTGAAATGTCTAGCATGCTGCCATTTTCATATAATAAAATTGAATTTGAATTGGGAACCATTTGGGGTCTGAATAATATCAGCAGGAAACACAATGTTTTGTTCATCAATAAATTGTTTTGAGTGTGATCTAGCATGTAACATCTTTTCATCTCAGATTCATGCTCAGCCGTGTGCATTGAGGACAGCAGCATCGCTGTCGGCCACGACGCAATCTCCCTGAAGAGTGGATGGGATGAATACGGCATTGCCTACTCAAAACCTTCCACCAAGATCCACATCACCAGGGTCTCCCTAGAGTCTCCTCTCGGCTCCGCACTTGCGTTTGGCAGCGAGATGTCAGGCGGCATCAACGTTGTCCACGCCGACCATCTCCTAATCCAAAACTCAAAAATTGGTATCAACTTCAAAACCACTCGAGGCCGTGGCGGTTTCATCAAAGACATTGCCATTTCTCATTCAGAAATTTGGGATACCACGATTGCCATTCAGTTTGATGGTCATTGTGGCAACCACCCTGATGAAAGCTACGATGCCAACGCGCTTCCTGCAATTAACCGCGTCACAATCAAGAACATTATTGGACAAAACATCTCGGTTGCCGGCGAGCTCATCGGCATCGAGCACGATCCCTTCACAGCCATCTGCCTGTCGAAAATCAACATGACAATGGCAGACTCTCATGAAGCTTCAGCTCCATGGATATGCTCCAATGTCTCAGGCTTCTCTGATGAGGTGCACCCTGAGCCTTGTTCAGATCTTCAGTTTAATTTCTCCAATTCTTCAGTTCTTTGTTATTCAATTGCAAGTCATATGTATACTCTCCTGGCTTCAGCTTGAGCTGTTTCTCTCCCTACAATGTGAATCTCTTTCTCTTTTTATCTCTTCTCTCCTCTTTTCATAATTTTTCTTGGAAGTTATTCTTTGCCAACCCAATAAGCTTTACTACCAAATCCTTGCACTGTACAGCTGAATTTATTTTCATTCAAATGTAAGAAAAAATTTTGTTAGTATTGGCAGTGAAGACTTTTTTATTTTGTTGTTGTTGAGCTATTCTTGTTCTCTACTACATTTTTTTATTGGTTATAACAAGCCAAACTCCGAATTCTCGAGTAGAAATGAGCCGGAATTGTTGATCATCGACTTGATTCGAGTTAGGTTAAACAACTTTTTAAACTATTCTTGTATATATGTGTAAATTGCATCCAGATTCTTGGAATTGGATGACCACTGCAAACTAGTCCTAACTTTTAAGACTACTGATTTAGATCGTCAGGCATATATTGCATTGCTAATAGATCATTGAGATTCATTTCTGCATTTTGCTTGGTGAATTTGGACGAAAGATATCTATTTTATCATTTTTTTTTTGAAAAATAATTTTTAAAGACTAACTTTCGATCAGAATATCTTAAAATATTAGAGAGCAAAAAGTTAATATATACCAATTTTAGCGGCATCATCTATTAGGGACTTAAATGGGGAACTTTTAAAACTTGAATCCAATGTATAATGACTCTCCAACCTCAGGGATCTAGGTGCAATTTATCCTATCCATTCCCATGTGTATTATTTCAGATTTTGAGTTCATTCTATTTAATTTTGTTAATATTGAATCATCTGATATTATAATTTATTAATAATTGCACTTACATCCATGTGCAAAAATGTAATTCCCATTAAAACCAGCGAGGGTATGTTTGTAATATTAGGTATTGTTTAAGAAGCATATTTGATTTGTTTCGTAGATTTGTTAACTTTGTAGTTTGTCGCCCACAAATAGTACTGGCAAATTATGTTAAAGGCTTGCTCGCTACTCGTTCGAATTTTAATCGATTCAAAATTGATTTGATATTTTTATATTGACATCTGTTTGCTCAAAATAAAATTAATTTAACTCGTAATCATTTCAATGGCAGTGGGCTATTTCCAAATTTAAGAGATGTTAGGGGTCTTAATGGAAATTGGTCCATCACCTTCACCTAAAATATTAGATGATAATGGAGGTAGTTGGATAGTCTTGTAAATTAAAATATTTTCTTAATTGTTGTTTTTGTCTCCTTTCTAAGTTTGCATTGTTGTTAGTGCAATCCCTTGTTGTGTGGTTAAAAATTATGAATCAAATCTACTCGACTTAAATTCAACAGGGTCGAGTTCTACCCAATCTCATAGTAAACCTAGTAGATTAAAATAGAAAAATAAAATTGAAATGATATTCTAGTATCAACGATTAAAATCACAAAACAAAAACAGTCAAGCATTTATCTCACTAACTAGGGTCGGCTAGATGAATTTTTTGTTTTCATTGCATTCTATTAAGTTAATAAATCTTCATTTAGCATTAAGTGTGTAAAAGTATTCATTATAGTTTCTTATTATATTTTTTCTTCGGGGTTTTTACCCGTATGACACAAAAAACTTCAATATTTACTTATTAGACACCCTAAAGTTAAATATTACATGACACACACTTATTTATTTTAATTTTACAACCAATACACCCTAGTTAAAAAATCCTTACATTTTATTTAAGTAAACCATACTTAAGTTATGTTTTAACTTAAATAAGGTTCATAGGAATAAAATCTAACCCCTTTTGTATCTTAAATTAAATCTAATCGTTAAGATGAGCATCTAACAATTAGATTTAAAATATTCTACATAAATAATAGATTTAAATAGTTTTTAACATGTAAGATTTAAGTTAAGGTGCACCGAGAGTTAGATTTTATTCCTATGAACTTTATTTAAGTTAAAACATAACTTAATTATGATTTACTTAAATAAATTGTAAGGATTTTTTAACTAGGGTGTGTTGGTTGTAAAATTAAAATAAATAAGTGTGTGTCATGTAATATTTAACTTTAGGGTGTCTAATAAGTAAATATTGAAGTTTTTTGTGTCATACGGGTAAAAATCTCTTTTTCTTATTATGTCTTTAAATTTATCCTCAATTAATGTTACTCCAATCTGCTTGCGGATATACTTATTTCTCATCCTATTATTTCATGTATATCTCACTCATTCATCTTAGCATTTTTATTTCTGTAATATTTATTTTACTTATATGTTTCCTCTTTATAAGTCAGCAGTCAGCACTATATATCATTGTTAGTCTTACGATTGTTCTTTAAAATTTACTTTTAAGTTTAAATAAAGATTTTCTATTATACAACATACTAAATATATTTTTTCACTTTATCAATCCTGCTTAAACCCTTTTAATGACATTAATATCTATTTTATTGTTATTTTATATAATTGATTTAAAGTATTTAAAGTGATAACTTTTCTTAATAACTTGAACATCAATTATCACACTGCTAATACAAGTATTTTTTTCTTCATTTATTTAAATTTTGATCTACTAAAACAAAAACTTTAAACTTTAAAGTATTCCTCTATAACTTAATTTTTTTAACTCTATCTCTAATCTTATCAACAACAAAAAATATCATTTGTGAAAAATATATACATTTTAAAATGCATCTAATTAGGATCTCTATGACTAATACAAAAAGATACAGACTTAAAGCTGAGTCCTAACGTAATATAATTATAATAAAAAAAATTTTAGTCAAACTTTCTTACATCTGAATACAAGTAACAACTCATTTTTAAAATTCATAAAATTTTAAAATGTTCACAAATCAACATAAAAAAAAAAATTTAAACCTCATTAACCAAGAAGTTCACCTTACACTTAATTATGAATTAGTTTAACCATATTAGTTGATTAAGTTATCAATAATGGCTTTTGATTCCTATGGTGCATGATCAATAGGACAAAGGAAAAGAGGGATGATAAAAAAAAAGTTTATTAATATTTTTTTTGATAAAAAGATTAATTAATATTGGATATTGCTAATATTGCCATATTATGTGGTCCACTGCTAATAAGTTGTATTATTTTCTTTAAGGTAAAATTTAGAATTTATAATATTCACAAAGGCATGTGCTTCACTTCCCCAATGCATGTGCATTATTTGTTCCCTAGCTATAAATATGGGCATTCATTGTAAAAATTAAATTACCATATATGTGATATTATTAATTATAGATAAATTAATTTTTTTTTCAAAAAAATCACACCATTTTAAAATAGACATAAGATTATGGAGAAGTTCCAATCATGTAATGCTATGTAAAATATATTAAAAGATTCACTTTCTATAATGAACTAGTATTTTACCCATGCAAAAATTGTCATATACCTTTTTTTAAAATAAACATATTTATTATAAAATATATATTTAATTTTTTTATTTTTAAAAGTACCTATCAATTTTTTATATCTAAATATTTTATAATAAAAATATTAATTGATACTTAAAAAATATTTAGTTGGATGTTAAACTTAATGGTATGATATGTTATGTAGATATCATAATATCTAGCTATTATCTTTTAAATCACAAATTTATAAATTTTTTGAGATTATCTAAAAATGTCTATCAAATCAAATAATTATTTTATCTAAATAGTATTACATAATATCAAAATAACATTAAATCAAATGCCCCATTTATTACAATAAATAAATTTATAATTTTAAATATAAGTATTTATGTGTTAACATGCATAAAACGAAATCAATCAAATTTAATAATAAAAATATAAATTCATATATTTAATAAAAATAATTATAATTAATTTAATTTAACTTAAATATTCTTCATATTAAAAAAATCTAATTAACTCTAACTTAGCTTAACTTATAATCAAAATTTAATTCATAATTAAAATTTAGTGTAAGTAAATTGAAGTAAAATATAAAAATTTAGATTTTAAATTAATTTTGAATTTCAAAAATTTAATATATTAATAAAAATAAAATGAATGTTTAAAAAATTTAAAAATAAAATCAATTTTAAATTACTAATTATAGAGAATCTTATTATTAAATAATAGTCATTATTAAATAAAAATTAAATTTGTTGTAAATTAAATTTATTGTTACATGTAAAATTTTTATTTCAATAATAAAGTTTTTTTATTTATTTATCATTATAGTTGTGTTTTCAATATATCGTATAGATATATATTTATATATTATCTAATACATAATTAAATAACATAAATATAATTAACTCAATTAAACTTAAAATTAATTTTAAATTTAAAAAATTAATTCAAATCAATTAAATTTGCTTCAAAAAAATTTATTTATAATTAATCAGTTAAAATTTAAATAGAAATTTCATCAATTTTAAATTATATTTGAGAAAATAAAAAATAAAAATTATTTTTTAAAATTATATAATAAAGCAATTTAAATATTATTTTATTTAAAATCAATTAAATAAAAAAATTACGCATTATCATCAAAACATAAAAAAACACTCTAAATTCACTTGTATTTAATTTAATTTAATCTTTTTTATTAAAAATAATTTACTGATAATTAAATTGATTCAACTACAATATATGTTTATCTTTACATTTATAATTACAAATAAATCAAAGTATAATATAATTATATATGTATATAAATAAATTTATTATATTTTAATATTTTTGAGAGGGGAGCAGCAAGAGAGAAGAGAGAGAAGAGAAAATGTATTGAGTTCGAATGACGCACTGTTCGGATCCCCAATCAGAGGGCGCCACGTGTGCCCGGACCGAGCTATACGGCACACATGGCGCCCTCTGATTGGATTCTGGATGGTACACAGTCCGAATCCAATAACTTCTCGAGAGAGGGAGACTGAGGCCTTTGGTGGCGACAGAAGAGAGAGAGAGGAGCAGGCAGTGAGAGCGGAGAGAAGAGAGAGAAAAAATAATTTAAATATAATTATTAAAATTAACAAAAAATATTTAAAAAATTCAGCAGTTTGTACGTACTTTAATAATATAGTATAGATGAATGTAAGCACTTGTTGGCCATCAAAATTAGTTAGGTCGACCAACTTACCCGATTTTTGAGATAAATCAAAATGATCTAAAAGCATCAGCCAGTGATCGACATCGGGCATCAAATCGACTCAATTAATTTCGATAATTGTTCGTTCGTTGATAGGTTATAGTGAGATGACAAAGCAGAAAAAGCTGCATAACTTAAGTACTCTTCAGGAGATCACCCATCTTAGTACTACTCCAGCCTAGGTACATTTAACTACAAAATTTCTTATTATTAGCCTCATGATTTTACAGCTCACGATCTCTCTCCTTTTCCGATACGGGACGATTCATTCATGTGTCCCTCTCACCACTCATTATTCAACGTAGAAGACTGCCAGGAGCCGCACTTTACCTCAATGATTTATTTCTCTCACGATGTTATCTGGCGATCACTCCTTGCTTTTTCGGTCACAGGCGTCACAATTAATTATTCATACTTAATTCCCAAAATTTTGAAATTCTAGTATAACAAAATTTAATTAGTATATCCATCTCTCTATAGAATTCGTATTGTGTTTGAGGCCCTGAATCATCTAGAGGCGAATTCCTAGATGCCGCGTGTGCACTTAAATATGGATCTCGTTTGGTTCAAGATTTTTTTAGACACGAAAAAAAATTATTTTATTTTTTAAGTTTAATAAGAGAAAAAATTATTTTATTATTAGAAAGTGTGTAAAATGTGAAATACTTTCAATTCTAATATTCGTAATTGTATTTGATGTGAAATAAAGTTAATTTTTATAATTGAAATTTGTATTGAGCAAAAATCTCACCTCAAATCAAACGAGGAATGTCATTGAAGGTAAGGTAAAGGCATAGAGAGATTTGATGTGGCTCTGGTTCGAGAAACTCATGCAGGCCTTCTTACTTACTTCACAGTAATGCCATGTTTGGTGCTGGGTTCAAAATTAAAATCAAAATGATATTAGTATAAAAAATAATATTAATAAATAAATAAATTTTTTAAATTATTCTGCACAAATTCTAACATAAAAAAAATATTATTTTATTTCATATATACTCAATAATTTTTTATAAAAATATCAACTTTATTTGACATTTTAGTTTAGAATGTGAAACAAAATTAATTTTTGGGGTTTTTACATACAGAACATGAAATTTATACAAAATTACATATTTCACCATCAATTGTTAAATATTATCACTATCACACCATATTCATTTAAATTTTACGCATTTCACGTATTTCACATATTTTATATACTTTATAATATTATATATAAATTAAAATGCATAAATTCATTAATATTTAAATTCTAATATATATTTTTATTTTTTACTGTAAACACATCAATTTTTTACTTCAATTAAAAATTATAGTCATGTAGATTTAAATTCGACACCCTAATTAGAAATTTTAAATAGGATAAATAAATTAAAATACATAAATTCATAAATATTTATATAAATTAAATTATTTATAGTATTTAATTAATATATTAATAATATTGTTAAAATCAAGGCCAATTTAGAAATGTGAAGTTTACCATCAAAGAATATGATGTAAAATATGTGAAATGCGTAAAATTTAAATGAATATGGTGTGATAGTGGTAATATTTATGAATTGATGGTAAAATGCGTAATTTCGTGTAAATTTCATATCCTGTATATAAAAACCTCTTAATTTTTTTATTAAAAATTATTGAATATTTTAAATAAAAGGGATAATTACGCCAGGTCCTTGAGTTTAATACTTAATAACGCACAAATCCGTATTTTTAAAATTATAATATTGGATTTTAATAAATATCAAATGGGTCTTTTTTATTTTTTTATTATTAAAATTTTTTAAAATTATCATTTTACCTCTTCCCCTCTCTCCTCCCGATCTCTGCGCATGCGGGTCGCTGCCTCTCTCTCTCCTCCCGAACTCCACGCATGCACGAGGCCGCTTGACCCGCCGGCGGGTCGCGCGGCTTCGCACGTACGCTGAGATCGGGAGGAGAGAGAGGCGGCTTTTCTCTCCTCCCGATCTTCACGCACGTGAGGCCGCGCGCCACCAACGGCCACGAGATTTCGCGCGTGCAGCGATCGGGAGGAGAGAGAGATTGGAGGGGGTAAAATGGTAATTTTAAAAAATTTTAATAATAAAAAAATAAAAAAGAATCCATTTGATAATTTATTAAAACTCAAGAACCCTAATGTTATAATTTTAAAACCGTGGACCTGTGCGTTATTAAGCGTTAAACTCAGGGACCTAAGTGTAATCTCTGAATAAAATAAAATTTTTTATATTAAAATTTGTATAAAAAAAATTAAAAAAAATTATTTATTATTATTATTATTATTTCAACACATATTTAAAGGACTCAAACTTCCAGAAACACATTATTATTAATGGTTACCATTATTAAGTTTTTCTTAATTTTTTTTATTTAAACTATGTTTATTGTAACATTTAATTTTTATAGGAATTATTGGATGTTAGTTGTGGTGACCAAGGATCGAAGAGCGATAAGAGTGATCTATGAGATAATGTCCATGTGATTAATTTAGAATCACCTGAATAAAGAGCGACCCTTAGCAAACTTCTAGGTAAAAAAACACATGAATGAATATGTTACATAAAAAAAGAAGAAAAATTCTTGAACAGTATAAGTAAATAGCATAATTTCAAATATTTTGAGAAAAATTATAAGATTAATAACAGAATACTTTAAATATACTTGAGTTAAAATAGTACTAAGATGAATAAACTCCTAAAAAATACTCGAGTCATGCAATTCTCTAAAGACAATATTTCTATGTTTGAATTACAAGATGCTAATATCAATCACCTTAGATTCATATGTATGTGTTTATTGGATAAATCCCGTTGAACATTCGATTTGTAATAATCTAAACACGACAAATAACAGATAAATAGTAGAATTAATTTATACACACATATATCGACATACATATATACAAATATACATACACACATGCACATGCACACGCACACAGACAAAATATATATATGAGATTGTTAGCAATAAATAATGTCTTTTTGATAGCTTCCCGACTTGTCTTAGTATGCAATGCCCAAATAGCATAAATCTTAAAGTCACCTTAAAGCATATTAAGGTATTAATTATATAACTTTTAGTTTACCTTATGAATGCTTCTTTAAAACATAAGTTAACGATTAATATTTGTCTTTTTAAGTATCCAAGAAAGAATGACGACATTTAATGTCAATATTTTGTCCGTCGTTATTTACATGAGATAGCATACTCGGCTTTTCTTATTATGTAGAAAAGCTACTCTCCTCCCAACAGCCTTTCCTCCTTTCTTGGTTGGAGGGAATCCTTTCTTTCTTGGCATTAGCCTGACGCCTTTTTTGATCCTCTTGACAGCAATGCCCCTTCTGTGACGTCATTCGTCATGCGCCTGCTCTAGAAGATTTCAGACCGCCATGCATTGAAATTTACAAGGGGTCTGTAGTAGCATATCCAGAGGTTTGAAGCTGCTCTTCGTTATTTTCGTCCTAACGAGACAACAAAGTGTCACCTTTTTGCCAATACTCTGAAGATGACAACATTTAGCTGGTTCATTAAGTTGTTGAAAGGCCATATCTGCTCCTATGAGCACTTGAAGTGGGAATTTATTTCCCACTGCATTGGGCGAACACACATGATCATCTCCGATATGGTGCTCGCCAACATTAAGTAGGGAGAAAAGAAAAGCCGATGGAATTATACTAACCGTTTCTTTGCTGTTGTGGCTAAAGCTGAAGACGTTTACTCTATCGTTGCCATGCATAACAATAAGTCTCTACAACTTGTGAAGCCCAAACGTTATCCTGAGTTGATAGCCAGAGCCAGCCAATTTGTACTCTTGGAGGACACAGAGAATAGTCCCCTCGATATTACAAGGCCAAAACTGAAGGAAAGAAAAAGAGGAAACATCGGGGCGATGAAATATCAGGCTCGAAGGAACGGAAGAATGACGACCGCAACAAAGGCAACAAGAATCCTCGCCAATTTTATAAGCAAAAATATCTCTTTTCAAGGCTGCTCACTGAAATCGATGCGGCGGCTATTAAGTAAGAATGGGTTCGCCCATCAGGACCTAAACTAGCACCTCCTGTTGGGGAAGATCCTGTAAGTTGCACGGCAACTATGGGCACAGGTTCCGTAAGTGTCGCGCTCTCAAGGCCCTGTTTGACAAACTAGCTAATCAAGACAAGTTAGAAGAATTCTTGCTCATGACCCTCGCCCCTGAACCTGGCCGGAAAGAAAGGTCCCACGAAGATGCCTTAGGGACCGTAGCACCGGCTCCCACAACTGCGCCTAGTTTGGATCCTCCAAACCAAACATGTGCCCCAATCACTAGAACTATCAACGTAATCTTCAGCATTGATCCTACTGCTCACCGCCAGATCGCCAAAGTTGGCGACGTATCTCAACAGATCTTTACCTCTATCTCCTTTACCTTCTCCAAGAAAGATCCCCCTCACATTGATAATTCTTACAATGACCCCATTGTAGTCACTGTACGAATCACCGATTCCGATGTTCAGTGAGTTTTGATCGACTCTGAAAGCGCGGCGGATATTCTAATAGACTTCCTCCATAAAGGCCTTACTCTTCTGGGCTTTTCTGGAGAGAGGGTTCACCCCTTAGGCTTCATCTCATTACCAGTGGCCTTCTACGATAACAATGGGTGTGCCATGAACATAGTGAACTTTGTGGTCATCAGAGCCTGTTGGTTCTTCTGGTTGATTTCCAATATCAAACAAACTATTATTTTGCTATTACTGTATCTCATAATTATATAATAAATATTAAATTTGTTTTAATAGAGTAAAATTTTTATTAATCCCAATTCACCCTCCCTTTTGGGAATCCTTTGGGCCAACATGATGAACATCACGATTAACGATATAGTCCACTACGAGACTAACCGGTATCCAATTTCCCTTCATGGTATCCCCACTTCTGATACTTGGGCTCCCTAACTCTTGAATGGATCAAAATTAACTTTGATGATTCATTGCAAAAAGGAGGCATAACAAAAGCTAGATATATCATCAGAAACCATCTGTCAGGCCTCATTTGAGGCAAAGACAGACGAATGTTGACGTCTGTAGTGCCAATTACAAAGAAAAGTGATGCACTAGAAGGTTGAAGGCGATCCTAGACAACATCCCAAGGACTTGGGGATTTGGCTAAAAGGCGACTTTATAGAGGAGCTTCAACTTATCCAGAGTAGATTGTACCAACATGAAGTAAATTGAAGACAACCACACCTCACACAACATCAAGGGACCCATGCAAAGCAGCAAAGTGCAACGAAAGAATTCAGTACAATGTGTCATCTTGAAGCACAGTAGGATACTTGATAACAACGATGGGAACAACGACCGAAAAAGAGATAACCTGAGCACTCATTGGAAGCAATGGGGAGATCCACCAAGAGAATTATAGTGAACAACACTTGCCATGATATATCACAGAACTTGTACTTAAGCTTATTGTCGACATTTTTAAGTTATTTCATATTTGTAAAGTTACATGTGTTTTACATAACGTGAATAGTACAGCTGATTTTCTAGCGTACCATGCTATGTTAGGTAATTTTTTTTGAGCGAGAGTTATGCCCTTGCCCATTAATTTTTGCAACGTCCTTGAAGGGGAGTTGATATTTTGATGTTTTAGATTAATGTTAAATGGCATAGCCAAGTTTCAGAAAAAAAAGAGGGGAGTCTCAAATAGACAATGTGAGAAGCAACTTGCTAAATACCAAGACTAAAGCAAATGGATTCCTTTGTAGCAACATCAATGTTTGGACAAAAAGAGAGAGGGCCTCTGAAAGGGAAAACTAAGGGATCTAGATTAAATTAACATAGAGACTAAGCTAATGATCTATATTGTGAAACAATTTAAATATTTAACAAAACAAGTAAATAGGTGAAGATAAAGAAGCTAGAAAATATTTGTAAAACCATAATAAGGACAATGAAGACAATCTGTATGTGAAAACATGTACAAGCATCCAAGAGTTCAGGACAAGGTTATTTATAAAAAGTGAAAGACTATAGTAAAATCTACTAAAATTAAGTGGCTGGAAAAATATACATGAATGCGTTAGATAAATGTACATTTACTCATTGAGATGAACATAGTGTAGGTGTGGAAAGAATAGATTATGAATTTGATGCAAGCATTAAGCTTTATAGAATCTCACATATAGGCTCACTAATAAGCACAACACATTGTTTTTGACTTCATGACTGAATCAATGATTCTGTTCATATAAATCACTTTTAAGTAGTCTTATTTAGAGATTAAGTAGTTCATTTTCACAGATATCATTAAAAAGGAGTAATAACAAGAAAACATTATTTAGACACAACAAGAAGAAATTTCACTCCACAAAAGGTGATGGTTACTTAAGCATTAGATAATTCAATCACCAAAAATAACTATCTTCAGAATGACTAATACACAATGGAGTCATGTAAATTCAATTATCTTCATCATAAATGTCTGATGAATATCAACATTATTTCCAAAACATAAAAACTTACCATAGCCAATTACCTTTGTTGGCTCTTTATGCAGAAAAAGTATGAATGCATAATTTATATTGAGATTGTGTATGCAGAAAAAGTATGAATACATATTTTATGTTGAGATTGTGTACACATAATTTATATTAAAAAGTCATGTGTTTTAATAAAACATATTATAAAAAAAATTCAGCAAACGCATTGGTATTTTTTTGAGACATACATATATGAGCCTGTTTGCCTGTAAAAGTTAATTTTAAGAAGGTTAAACTTAACTTGGATGATATTTTTTATTGAAAGTTATGAATGATGTGAAATATAAGTTATTATCTTAGAATGTGTGAGGAATGTAAAATAAGTTAATTATTATTTAATATATGTGTATAATGCGAAATAAAGTTAATTTTTTATTTTGAATTATATGTATGATGCAAAATATGATTAATTTTTAATATTCTATTTAAGAAAAATTTACATGACACCTCTAAAGTTGAGCTTTTTACTCATTTTACCCACAAAGTTAGGTATTAATGCAGTTATCCATACTTTGAATGTATAATTATAAGCATCACCCCCTCATAATAATGAATGGTTGAATTTTTATCTCCTTTAACAAGAAGAATGGCTACATTTCCCCCATTTTGATGGAGGTGGTGATATTTATAATTATGCATTCAAAGTATAGGGTGACAAGTCTAAATATCTAACTTTGGAGATGAAATGAGTAAAAGCTTAATTTTAGGAGTGACATACGTAAATTCTCCTTAATTTTATATGTGATATGACATATCTAATTAAAATTAACTAGATTAATTTTAACCTTGCTAAACAAATAAGCCCTATATATGTGGTCATCTACACCAGGATATTCCTAAAGAAAAAAGAAAACTAAGAACTTTAATCCATAAAAAGCCAAGAAACC
This sequence comes from Apostasia shenzhenica, assembly GCA_002786265.1. Classification (NCBI taxonomy): domain Eukaryota; kingdom Viridiplantae; phylum Streptophyta; class Magnoliopsida; order Asparagales; family Orchidaceae; genus Apostasia; species Apostasia shenzhenica. Next base: position 3,863,103 of record KZ452001.1, read on the forward strand.
TTATACCATAGTATAATTGATGTAGGATAGACCCAAATTATTAAATCCGCCTACAACTTGAGCCAAACCGAATGCCTATTGACAAACTCAAACTCTAACTATGTGTGACTATACAATGACAAATTAAAATGTAAATAGGAAAGAATGTGTAAAAGTCAAATAAATGTAATAAGACACTCTGATACCAAACTAATAATGAAAAATGTGTCCAAGCTTAATTTTTAATGCAATTAAGTGTCTAAATACTGAGATGGCCATGGTGAATTTGGTTCTTCCAAACACTAGAAGAAGCTAGCTATCACTTAATGAAATATAATCAATCTACAGCTATAAACAAGGATTCTCTAAAGCTTGAGGTTGAATTCAGCAAGAATTAAAATACAGCCAAGCAGAATTCAGCATTTAGAAACAAGAAATCAAATAAGATGTCAGCTAGCTAATCAAAAACTCCAGAGCTATTTCATCAGACAAGCATAGTGCATTAACCCACTACTCCATAATCCATTTCAAATTTTTTGTGTGATTAGGAAAAAAGGATATGGAAGTTGAATTATAAAGATTCATCAAAACAGTGGCCATTAGATACTCTAATCATCGCATGATTCAATCTATAGAAGCAACACAAAGGAAAATGAATTCAAGGCAATTTCAAAGCGAGCTGGAATAATATAAAAGCAGAAATGAAATCTGATTCCCAGCAATCAAATGTTCATATAAACCATAGAATTTAGATAGCAGCAGATCAAATCGATAATAAAATCTGGAGAAAACTCACAAAACAAACTAGAGTATGAAATATGAAATTTGAACTCATCGAAACAATGAAAGAAAAACAGAGATAATCTCCTTCAATCTCTAATCGATTGAGCCTCATACCCTTGGGCAACCACCTCGATCCCCTCTCCATGGTCCCTCCCGATCATGTCCCCCCTATATCCAAGATAATGTTGTAGACGTCCCCTTCCAGCTGACCGCCAGAGAGTTCTGCTCTTTGCGTATCAGAGTAACCCCCTTCATCAAAAGAATGCAATAACCCTGCTTCCTCCCAACCTTTAATAGCTCCTTGGCTATGATTAATTTGAGAATAGAACTTCGGCCGTTTGATTAAAACTGCTTCCCGCCGACTACTCCAGCCGACTATCCATGGATGCAGATCCATCAAATCCTAATAATGGCGATGAACATCAAAAGCAAAAACCAACCATCCGGTGCAGAGTGTGTGTTCATGGAGACTTTTATCTGCACAACTACTGGAGTGAAGTGTAGGGAGCACGAAGACGCAAGGCATGAGGAGTGAAAGAGAATGGCATCTTCTTTCTTACCCTAGGACAGTGGCGGCCGGTGGCATTCGACGGGGAGAAGGGTTTATGCTTCGTCAAGCAGTTGGAAGCGGTGCTCGACTGACGCCTGACGGCCGGAATCGGAAGAGCGCCGGCCTCTTTTGTGAAATGTAAAATAAATTGATTATTTATTTTAATTTGTCATTATTTTGATAAATATATATAAAATATTAAAAAAATTAACTTTTTATTTTAAATTATATGTATAATTTTAAATATAATTATATTTTATGAATAATGTAACAAATTTAAATTAGTTAAATAAATATATTTTTAATATTAAAATTTATACAAAATAAAATATAAAATAATTTTAAAATTTTTAAATAGATTATTTTTTTTATTATAATTATTTTAATTATATTTTTTTCAAATCAAATAATCAAAATACTACAATTTATTATATTCTATTTCATTTAAAAATTATAATAATAATTTAATTCAAATCAAATTCGCCACATGGAGCTAACATTACTCAATTTTTTTTTGATATATAAGCAAAATTAAGTATTGTGTAACTTCATGGAGAGAGAATTTAATTATTTTATTTATATAAGGATTGATTCAGGTTGTACCTATATATATTGACAAAATAAGGCAAGGACCTATTCAGCATTTCAGCCCTATAATTAATTATTATAATTCCACCATATGGCTCTTAAAAAAAAAAAAAAAAAAAATTCCACCTTAATGGCAACAAGTTATTTTTAGCCTTGTCATATTTTATTATTGAGTTTCAATCATATTCTAAGTAGAAGAAATGGTAATAAATTAATTATGATAAATTACTGACAAGGTTTTAAAATTTAATTTTGCTGTCGAATTAGTCCATGCACGTTTTAAGAAATAATACATTTAGATCCAATTTAATTTTACGAATAATTACGTACATAATACTCCATATTATCATAATTATGTGTATCACACTCATTTTTAAAAAATTACACTGCAGTTTTAAAAAAAGAATGTGTGGAGTGTAATTTAAAAAAAAATATTTGATATGTAAATATGGTGATATGAAGTATTATGTATCATGTCTCTCAAGTGCCTTAAAAAAAATCTCATCTCTTTCCATCATTTTTTTCGATTAATTTCTATTTTTTTTATTAAGGTATTTTAATTTAATATTATCTTAATATTATGTTATATTATATAGAGAAAATAATTATTTGATCTAATAACATCTATAAATAATATTCTATAAAATTATAAAATTATTAATCAAAATATAATATTTAAATTGCATAGCATAATATTAAGATAATAATGAACTAAATGTTCTTTAAAATATTTTGTTTAATCATTCAGTTGATTTAGTTCATTGTTTTCTTTTTTTTTTGGGATGAAGTGAGAAATTATATTAATATTTATGTATGAAATAAAATAAATTAATTTATTATATGGCTAAATTTAATTTAATTTTTTTATTTAAAAATATTATTCATATATTTTTAAAATTTGTCATTTTAATATTAAATTTTATGCATAATATAAAATTATTTAAATTTTGCATTAATTGTAATATATATATATAATTAATGACTTGATTTTTTTTGTTTTCTAAAATGAAGGCATTAGGGATTCAGTTGTTTTTTTATCAAAAATAAATAAAATTTCTCTGAATAAGGAGATCATTAAAGATAGATTGATTTCTAAAAAAAAAAAGAAAATCATTTCATATTATATTATGAACTAAATTAATAGAATAGAAAAAAAGTTGATAACCAACAAAATTAAGAAAATTTGGATTTTTAAATTTTTTAAGTATTTTAAATCGCTGTCATTCCATTGTTTTTTTAATTGATTAAAAAAACTGTTTTTTTTTAAAGGGAACAATGGTTTAGCACCATTGGTAGCATTTTGAATATTATTTAATTATTATAAAAAAAGAATATTATTTAATTATTATTTTTAAAATAAACGGAAATAAATTATTATATATGTAAATGTCTCAATTAATTTAATTAATTAAAAAGTAAACAAATGAAAACAATATAAATAAGACCAAGATTTGTGGAACTCCATCACACATTAATTAGTTCATGGTCTAATAAGAATATAAGATAATTTCATATTTACATTATAATTATTTTTTAATTATATATATATATATATATTATAAATAATTTTCAAAATTTTAATTATTATAAATATATAATAATGAATAACAATTTTTAAAGAAAAAGACTAATATTTTAGCTAGTATTTAATGTCCTCTAAACTAAAATAAAATATACAATTAATTCACCTTACACTAACAATTAAAACAATTGAGTTTGAAGAATATAAATATTTATTAATATTATATATTTATTTCGCATTATACATAAATTTAAATATTAGTATTCAATTTTATTTAATAAACTACAAAAATGAAGACTTTAAAAATTAAGTTAACTTCACATCTTGCTACAAAACAAAAAAAACTTTATTCAAACCTCATATATATTTTTTAATAAAAATAAATAAATAAATTTTATATTCAATATAATTCTTAATAATAAAATTATTTTATTTCATATTATTACATTAAAAAAATTTCTCTACCCATAATGCCTAAACTATTTTATAGGATAAATTACACTTAGGTCTTTGAGTTTAGGATATTATTATTCAGATTCACTTTTTTTAAATTTTAACATCTGAATTTATGATTTAATATAATTACTAAATTATTTTCTAATTTTTTTATTAAATCTCCATAAAATTTCTATTCTACCTCTTCCCTCTCTCTTCTTCTCTCTCTTCTTCTCTCTCACTCATCCACTCTTCTTTCTAGTCTCTTTTGTTGAAAACCCTGTCGATAACAAAGTGTGGTCGAGGGGCGCCCGCCAGGGATCGCCTGTCGATAGGAAAAATGAACAAGAAGAGAGAAAGAAAGAGAGGGAGAGGAGGGGGATGACAGGCGTCCTCCTCCCCTGCTCTACTGCTGGCGAACCCACCAGAGAGAGAAACGAGAGAGACAAGAGAGAAAGGAGAGGTAGAATAGTAATTTTAAAAAATTTAAAAGAAAAACACATTTGATGATTATATTAAAACTTAGATATTTAAATGTTAAAATTTTAAAAATATAAATTTACATAATAATATATTCTAAATTCAAGAACCCGACGACAATTTAAGATCCCCCTTGATCTTGACTGTGTAATCAAAGAAAACAATTGGACCTGTTCATAAAAAAAAGGTGAAATGAAGGTAAATTTCAATTATATTTTTTATTATATAATTGAATGGTTATCTAGCTAAAGCTTAAAGTTATGAAAATTAAAAGAGATAATGGGTTCAATACTCATACACAAGATCTTTTCCAACTTTTAATCTTTTAGAACAAGTAACATAGTCGAGTAAATTAGAATTCAAATCATTTCAAGTCGAAATTGAATTGAACTCAAAGCAGTTTCAATTTTAAATCATGTTTGAATTTGTCTTCTTATATTTCGAGTTAATTTCAAGATCGCTTAAACTCAATCAAAAACAACTTGTTGTTAGGTATATGACCACCATTCCATTCCAGGACCAGAGTCGCGACACGAAGGCCTGCGTGGCCGACAACAACTTGAGAAGGGAGATGGGAAAGGGATGGTATTTTTGCAATTTTATATTTAAATATAAAAATATTAAATTAAGCAACCTTACAAGTTTTATTAAAAGATTTTTAAATCCTAAGTCTATTTGATATAACTCCAAATCTTTTGGACTTGGATAATATTTTCCCAATTAATTTTATATTCAGATGAGATATTGAGTGAATCTCCACAGGAAGTTAACTCCAAATTTTTAAATAAAAAAATTGGTAATTTTGAACTTTAAGACAAAAAACCGCTTTGGAGCAAAACTTATAATAAAAAAATATAAAATAAAGTTAATATAAAATAAGGGTAATTAATTATAATATAAAATAAAATTATTTATTATTTTAAAAATTATGTAAAATATAAAATAAAATAATACTTTAGCATTGTAGCATAATCAGATATAAAATAATTTTTTTTATATTCTCTTTATAAGAGATTTTTTTTTTGAAATTCGACCGTAGCCTATAATAATTCGAAATAGGACGGCAATTTCAATAGAAACCCACAATTTGTTTAAAATCGGTTCAATTTTTGGATCGAGTTAAAATCAATTTGGATAAATTTAAGATAAGGACCAATCTTTTGAAAAGATGTTTTGAGCTAACTTAAAATCAATAAAAAAAAAGAGGAAGCAAAATGTTTCCTCATGCCTTTTTATTCTTTTAATTAGAACATTTGATAGAGTTAAGTCGACTTAAAATCAAGTTATTTCGAATCAAATTGACTAAAATTTAAATAATTTTAAATCGATTAAAAGTCGACTAAAACTCGATCGAAATTGGATCCCTACTTGAGCCAAACCCCTCCTATAAAAATGCACCTTGGGATCTCTCTCCCACCACACTCCCTATCTTTTCACATTTCCTTTGCATCCAATGGCTGCCACTCCATCCCTCTCCTCCATCCTCAAATCACCTCTCTCCATCGCCAGCTTGCTCACGATCATGACCTTCACGGCAGCGACGGCGAGCTACTCCGGCGAGAAGGAGGCCAGCTTCCACTTCTACATGCAGGAAAGGATCAGCCCCCCCAATGCCACCGGCGTCAAGCTGGTCTCCAGCCCCATCAACCCCGCCGCGCCGATCTTTGCCTTCGGCAACGTCATCGTCTTCGACAACCCCCTCACCGCCGACGCCGTTCCCTCCTCGCCGGAGCTCGGCCGGGCGCAGGGCGTCGCCGCCTTCTCCTCCCTCGACGGTCGAGACATCCTCTACGCACTCACCCTTACGTTCACGGAGCATGGGCCGCACCCCGGCAGCTCCATCGTCATCCTTGCGAGGAATCCGACGAAGGATTTCTGGGCGGTGAGGGAGCTGCCGGTGGTCGGAGGGACGGGGAAGTTCCGGCTGGCTCGAGGATACGTTCTGATGAAGATCGTCTACTTTAATGAAAGTGCTGGTGTTCTTAGGATGAAGATGGATGTTTTTCTTCAGAATTAATCACCAAATATTTTCTTCATCCAATATTGGCCTTGTTTAGTTGTGCTGTGTTAATTTCAAGTGAAGAAATAAAAAATATTTTATTTTATATAATTAATAAAAAAAATATTTTAATATTAAAAATATGTAGATGTGAAATAAAATTAATTTTAAAATCAAAATTTGTGTTGAATACAAGGTTTTAAAAATCGGATCAAACCGGACGGTTCAACTGGTCAAACCGTGAACCGGTCAGCCATCCGGTCTGGTATAATTTTATAACCGGATCCGCTTAAAACCGACCAGAACCAGTTTAAACTGCGGTTCAACCGGTCAACCAATACGGTTGGACCGGTTGAGTTTAAAATTTTAAAAAAAACTTTCTTAAACTCTAAGTCCCTAACTCAGCCTCCATTCTGCGGCCTCTACTCGCGCGACAGTCACGAACTCGCGATTTTTCTTGCCTCGCACTCTCCTCTCCTCTCCAGCCTCATCCTTTCAGAATGATTTAATATTTTAGTAATATAAAATGATAAAATAATTTAGTATTTTAATATTAATAAAACATGCATTTGTTCATATCTTTTAATGATGTATTAAATATTATACTCAATTTGTGATTTGCAAATATTTTATTGGGTTATTGTTATTTCGATTTGCTTGAAATTATTTGAGTTATTGACATAAAATATTATTTATTAAATTTAATTATTAAACATTCATTTTATGTCTAATTATTGTGTTGATGATATATGAATAATATATATCTTAACTATATTTATATTATATTTTATTAATTTTTTTAATTTTTACTTCATCCAAGTTCGACCCAGGTTCGACCCCAGTTCGACCATTGAACCTTGAACCTTTCGGTTAGGGGTGGCAATTTGTACCTGTACCCGATAAACCCGCCCCGACCCGCCCCTAATGGGACAGGTATGAGTACTCAAATTTTACCCGGAACACCCGCCCTGCCCCGCCCCGTTCCGTTATGAAATGGGGCGGGTTCGGGTATGAATCATGTAGACCCGCCCCGCCCCGTACCCGATTTAATAAATTTAAAAATTTTTAAATTTTTAAATTTTAATACCTAAATAAAAATAGTATTTTGGAAAGAGAATACATGTACTCTTTACTGTAAAATTTTTCTTACTTGTGATAGTTGACATTTTCAGTTGGCTCTTAAATCAATTGATACATGTTGCCTGCAAGGGTCTTATAACTACCTCATATTTGATTTTCTCTTTAATTATCACATGCTTGCTTTATATAGAAATTCATGCTAAGAAAGTTGACAATTTGAAGAATTTATATGAAAGTTATTTATTATTCCTGATCTTGTTACATAT
>KZ452001.1:3870794-3921069 GCA_002786265.1 Apostasia shenzhenica
AGGAGAGAGGGATTAATCATCTTCAGCTATAAAAAAACAAGGGATTCCTCTAAAGCATTGTGGGAAGGTTGATTCAAGCAAGAAATTAAATACAGCCAAGCAGAATTCAGCAATTTTAGAAAAAACCAAGAAAAATCAAAAAATAAGATGTTTCAAAGCCTTAGCTAATCAAAAACTCCAGAGCTAAATTTCAATCAGAACAAAGCAATAAATTGGCATTAAACCCACTACTCAATAAATCCCCATTTCAAATTTTTTTTGGGTGTGATTAGGGAAAAAAGGGGAATAATGGAGTTTGAAATTAATTAAAGATTCCATCAAAACAGTGGCCATGTAGATACTCTATCCAATCGCATGAATTCAAAATCTTATAGAAAGCCCAACACAAAGGAAAAATGAATTCCAAGGCAAAATTTTTCAAGCGGCTGGAATAATATAAAAGCAGAAATTGAAATCCTGAATTCCCAGCAAAAAAATCAAATGTTCATATAAACCATAAGAATTTAGAATAGGCAAAGCAGGAATCAAAATCGGATAATAAAAATTCTGGGGAAAGGAAAACTCAACCAAAAACAAACTAAGAGTAAAGAAATAAATGAAATTTTTTGAAACTGCAATCGAAAACAAATGGAAAAGAAAAACAGAAAGATAATCTCCTCCAATCTCTAATCGATTGAAGCCTCATACCCTGGGCAACCACCTGCGATCCCCTCTCCATGGTTCCCTCCCGATCATGTCCCCCCTATAATCCAAGATAAAGTGGTTAGACGTCCCTTCCAGCTGGACCGCCAGAAGAGTTCTGCCTCTTTTGGCGTAATCAGAAGTAACCCCTCATCAAAAGAATGCAATAACCCCCTGCTTCCTCCCAACCTTTTAATAAAGCTCCTTGGCTATGAATAATTTGAGAATAGAACTTCGGCCAGTTTTGATTAAAAAACTGCTTCCCCGCCGACTACTCCAGCCCGACTAATCCATCGGATGCAGATCTATCAAATCCCTAAAATAAATGGCGATGAAAACATCAAAAAGCAAAAACCCAACCATCCCGGTTGCAGAGTGTGTGTTCCATGGAGACTTTTAATCTGCACAACTACTGGAGTGAAGTGTAAGGGAGCACGAAGAACGCAAGGCAATGAGCAGTGAAAGAGAGTGGCATCGTGCTTTCTTAACCCTAGGACAGTGGCGGCCGGTAAGATTCAATCGACGGAGAGAAGGGTTTAATGCTTCGTCAAGCAGCTGGGAAGCGGTGCTCCGAACTGACGCCTGGACGGCGGAAATCGGAGAGCGCCGCCTCTTTTGTGAAAATTAAGAATAAATTAGATTATTCTATTTAACTTTGTCATTATTTTTGAATAAAATATATATAAATATTAAAAAATAACTTTTTATTTTAAATTATATGTATAATTTTAAAAATGATAATTAAATTTTATGAATAATAGTAAACCTATCATTTAAAAATTAATGAGATTAATTTTGAATTAGTTAAATAAATTATAATTTTAATATAAAATTTATACAAAATAAAACATAAATAATTTTTAGAAATTTTTAAATAGTTAAATTTTTTTAATTATAGATTATTTTAATTATACTTTTTTTTCAAATCAAAATAAGATTAAAATACTAACAATTTAATTATAATTCTCTTTCATTAAAAAATTATAATAATATATTTAATTCAAGATCAAAATTCGCCACATGGAGCTAAACATTAAACTCCACTGTAATGTTGTTTTTTTTTGATTATATAAGCAAAATTAAGTAATTGTGTAACTTCATGGAGAGAGAATTTAATTATTTTATTTTATATACGGATTGGATTCAAGGTTGTACCTAATAATATATTGACAAAATAAGGCAAGGACCTATTCAGCATTTCAGCGCCTATAATTAATTATTAATAATTCCACATAATGGACTCTTTAAAAATTAAAAAAAAAATCCACCTTAATGGCAACTAGTTATTTTTAGCCTTGTCCAATATTTTTATTATTGAGTTTCAATCATATCTAAAGTAAGAAGAAAATGGTAATAAATTAATTATGATAAATTACTGACAAGGTTTTATAATTTAATTTTTGTTGGTCGGAATTAAGTCCATGCACGTTTTAAGAAATAATACAATTAGATCCAAATTAATTTTGCGTAATAATTACGTACATAATACTCCATAATTAATCATGAATTAAGTGTATCACACTCATTTTAAAAAAATTAGCAGCTGCAGTTTTAAAAAATGAATTTTGTGGAGTGTAATTTAAAAAAAAAAAATTTGGATAATGTAAATATGGTGATAATGAAGTATTTATGTATCAATGTCTCTCAAGTGCGCTTAAAAAAAAAAAAAAACCCTGCATCAATCTCTCTCCATCATTTTTTTCGATTAATTTCTATATTTTTTTAATAAGGTAGTTTTAATTTAATACTAATCTTAATATTATGTTATATTATATAGAGAAAATAAATTATTTTGATCTAAATAACATCTTATAAATAGATATTCTTAATAAAATTATAAAATTATTAATCAAAAATATAAGTATTTTAAATTGCATGGCCGATAATATGTAAGATAATAATGAAACTAATGTTCTTTAAAATATTTTGTTTAATCATTCCAGTTGATTTAGTTCATTGTTTTCTTTTTTTTTTTTGAGATGAAGTTGAGAAAATTATATTAATATTTATGTATGAAATAAAATAAATTTAATTTATTATATGGCTAAATTTAATTTTAATTTTTTTATTTAAAATATTAATTCATATATTTTTTTACAAATTTGTTCAATTTTATATAAATTTTATGTCATAATATAAAAATAGGGTTTAAATTTATATAAATTTTGCATTAATTATAATAATATATATAGTTAATGACTGATTTTTTTGTTTTATAAAATAAGGCATAGGGGAATAAAGGTTGTTTTTATCAAAAATAATAAAATTTCTAAAAGGAGATCATTAAAAGATAGTTGATTCTAAAAAAAAAGAAAATCATTCAAAATATTATATATAAACCATAAAATAATAGAAAAGAAAAAAAGTTGGTAACCAACAAAAATAAGGAAAAATTGGATTTTTAAATTTTTTAAGTATTTTAAATCGGCTGTCATTCCATTGTATTTAATTGATTAAAAAAACTGTTTTTTTAAAGGGAACAATGGTTTAGCACCATTGTAGCATTTTGAATAATATTAATTATTAATAAAAAAAGAATATTATTTTAATTATTATTTTTAAAATTAAACGGAAATAAATTTTAATATATGTAAATGTCTCAATATTTAAATTAATTAAAAAGTAAACAAATGAAACAATATAAATAAGACAAAGATTGTGGAACTCCATCCACATTAATTAGTTCATGGTCTAATTAAGATTATAAGATAATTTCATATTTACATTATAATTATTTTTTTTAAATTATATAATAATATTATAAATAATTTTTAAAATTTTAATTTTATAAATAATATAATAAATGAATAACAATTTTTTAAAAGAAAAAAGACTAATATTTTTAACTAGTATTTAATGTCCTCTAAACAAAATAAAATATACAATGTAATTCCCATTTACACTAACAATTTAAAAACAATTGAGTTTTGAAGAAATATTAAATATTTAAATTTAATATATTATTTATTTCGCATTAATACATAAATTAATATTAGTATCAGTTTATTTAATTCCTAACAAAAATTAAGAACTTTTAAAATTTAGTAACTTCACATCTTGCTACAAAAACAAAAAAAACCTTTATTCAAAACCTCATATATATTTTTTAATAAAATAAATAAATAATTTTATATTCAATATAATTTTAATAATAGAAATTATTTTATTTCATATTATTACATAAAAAAAATTTCTCACGATAATGGCTTAAACTAATTTTATCGCTGGAGATTCAACTTTTTTATAAAATTTTAACATCTGAAATTAATGATTTAAATAATAATTAACTAAATTATTTTCATAATTTTTTTAATAAAATCTCATAAAATTTTCTATTCTACCCTTCCCTCTCTCTTCTTCTCTCTCACTCATCGACTCTTTTGTCTAGTCTCTTTTGTTGAAAACCCTGTCGAAGCAAAGTGTGGTCAAGGGGCGCCAGCCAGGGAAGGGGGGATCGCCAACGTCATCGTCATGTCTTCTCGAAACCGCCTTCGGCAATCGTCATCGTGTTCGACAACCCATCACCGCCGACGACGATCCCGCCTCGCCGGAGCTCGGCCGGGCGCAGGGCCGTCAGCTGCAGCTTCCTCCCTCGACCGGTCGAGACATCACTCATTAACGGGCACCACGCCTTTGCGTTTCAGCATAAAGCCGCACCGCTCCAGGGGCAGCTCCAGTCGTCATCCTTGCGAGGAATCGCCGACTAAGGATTTCTGGCGGTGGGGGATGCTGGCCGGTGGTGGAGGGACGGGGAGTCACGGGCTAGGCTCGAGGATACGTCTTCTGATGAAGAGTCGGTTACATCAGATGAAAGTGCGGTGTTCTTAGGATGGAAGAATGGATGTTGTTGTTGAGAATTAATCACTCAAATTGTCTTGTCTTAGGATGAGCTGTTTTAATTTCAAGTGAAGAATAAAAAAAAATTTATTTTTATTAAATTAAATGAAAAAATCATTTTAATATAGAATTAAAATTGTAAATGTGAAATAAAATTAATTTTAAAATCAAAATTTTGTGTTGAATATATACCGGTTCTGAAGCCGATCCGATTTTCAAATATAAAATAAAATTAAATTTTAAATTTATTATAATTTTAAAATATTAATAAAATATTTACCAAACTAGGCCAATATCTTCAAAGTAATATGTTAATTTAAAAAATATTTATTTATTTTTACGATATATTTAAATAACTTTTTAAAAATTATAATTTTTTAAAAAAAATTGCATTTAAATAAAATAATATCAAATCAAATGCTACATGAATAAATTTTTTTTAAATTGAATATTGAGCTTTAATTGTGTCATTTGTGATGAAAAACTTTTCTCAGTACAAGTGACCATAATTAATCTGATTGATGTTTAGAGAAGAAATTAAAAAAATTTAATAGAACTAAAAGTCTATATATATTAGTGAAGATGAAAACTCTTATTGTACCATTTTTCTGCTAGGCATTTAAAATTAACCTGATTTAATTTTAAACAATCATATCACATCACGTATAAAATTTAATATTAAAAATTAACTTTATTTCACATTCTACACACATCACTAAAATAATAATTAACTTATATCATATCCTTCTAACTTTATATCACATCCCTCACGTATACTAACATAATGACTAACTTTATTTCACATCATTTACAATTTTTAATAAAAAAATATCTTCATCAAAATTTAATTTTAACCTCCTTATATTTAACTTTACAAACAGACTCTAAAGTTTACAGACAACTTTAATGTATTTCTTGCCAAAACTATTAGCACAAAAAAGTCAAGAATCGTGTAAAAGCACACCAGATGTAAAATGATTTAAAGATGAATTTCCCCTACACCCACCCTTAGGCATCACTTAGTTCGAAGGTTGAATTTAAGATAAGAGAAAAAATATATTTTATTTTATTAGTTTAATAGGAAAGATATTTAGTTTATTGTTGGGAACTGCGTAAAATGTGAAACAAAGTTATTTGTAATATTCATATTTGTGTTGGATGTGAATAAAGTTAATTTTTACAGTTTTTATATTGGACCATAAAAAAAATCTCGAACCAAGTGAGGCTCTCAAAGAAAAGTTCACTATTGCTCAAAAAATTGGTTTTTATACCGTAATAAGAAAAAACTTTAAGAAAGATAAAAGAGTATAAATAGCTTCGTGATGACTTGATTATCACTTGATCTGATGATCACTTAGATAATCCTCTGAAGTAGCCCTGATAGGATATTTATGAGTGAGTTGAGCCAGTGACAGTAAATTACAGATTAAAACAGACTATAACTATCGATGACAAGAAAATTGTTGCTTGTACCAAAAAGATGACACGTAGATTCTTAATTAATTGGGTCATTGAGAACAAGTTGACTGGCTAAAGGTGACTAAAAACCTGCTAATCCCTATTCGCTGGAGGAGATGGCAGTGCTATGGCCAAAATAACATTAAAGAAAATGCCGACGTATTAGTCTTTTTCCAATGACAGCCAGCGCAAATGATCTCAAACATTGTGGTCGATGTGTCCTTGTGCTGTCATCGTGCTTAATGGTTTGGATTCCTGGAAAAGCATTAAAGTAAACATCGAAAGCATGTATCGAACCCATATGACGCACATTGGACCCGATAATATAAATATCGCGAACGATATTACTCAAAAATAAATTGAAAAGCCTTTCGGATGCCACGTGTATAGTTGTGATGCAACATCAAATCCACATATAAACATCAGCCCCCCATAAGAATGAGCGCAAATATTTATGTGGGCTAAGCATATGTCATCATGATGCGGATGAACGTGATGGCCTAAGTCGGCGGGAATAAATTTGGGGCAAACATCGTTGGTTCATCTTCTGTTCATTGTCCTCCTGCATTCTATAAAGAAGAAAATCTTAAAGCAAAGAGTGAATTAAGCATCGAAGCAATGGCTAAGCCCCTGTGGATGAAACAATAGATCATGGAGTAACCATGGAAAACTAGGCTGAGCTAGCATCTCTCTGTGGGCAAGAGGAAAAAAACATCCGAGTGCCTCCCCTAGCAACCTTCCTCTAGAGGAAGAAGAGAGCAACAAAGCTACCACCACTAAAAAGCGAACCGTCGTTAAGGCATGAGCCGACTATAAAGAAGAAAACCTTAAAGCAAAGAGTGAATTAAGCATCAAAGCAATGGCTAAGCCCCTGTGGATGAAACAATAGATTATGGAGTAACCATGGAAAACTAGGCTGAGCTAGCATCTCTCTGTGGGCAAGAGGAAAAAAACATCCGAGAGTGCCTCCCCTAGCAACCTTCCTCTAGAGGAAGAAGAGAGCAACAAAGCTACCACCACTAAAAAGCGAACCCGTCGTTAAGGCATGAGCCGACAAGTCTATCTCTAGTAATTCCAGAGCGATCGACGGCTCGCACACGCCCAAAATAAGTCTTGGTACACCAACATAAAGGGTCGCAGACACCCTCTCCATAGCTATAGCGACCATGGAGTAATCTGTTAACAGAGAAACAAGAGATTGTCAAGGTGGAGGAAACAATATATCTATCTGATTCCCCTGCAAAATAAAAGGAAACAACTCAAAAATTGAGTGAGAGTAGAAATGAGAATCGTCCATAAGACACCAGATTGTCCGATTTCTCCCTCAGACTTTTCTTTTGCAAAACCGCCCGTCTCTCCTCTCTGTTAGAAATCAAAGGTGTTTTTTCTGGCTTCTCTCTAGTTAAGAGGAATTCCTGTAACAGCGAACCACAGAGAAGAGCAGAAGAAGAAAGAAAGCATAAGAAGAAGGAGATTGTCCGTTAGAGTACCCTAAACATCAAGTCTTACATCGATGAGCTAGTTGCGAGCATGGGGAAAGTGATGAATGACGGACTTTTTAACATCCAGAAGGGGAGGATGCAATTCAAAAACCTCCACCAACACAACTGACATGATAAGGGCAATAAAAAAACAACTAGGAGAAAGGCATTGTCAGCTATCACAAAAGAGTAGCTGAACTATAAGATGCCCTAAAAAATCGACCCATCGGTCCTTGACATTTCACAAGGAATTGAGGAAGCTGTATAAATTTGAAGATAAGATAGCTTCTGTGACACTAAAAATTGCAGAATGGGCAGAGAAATCAGAGTCCGCAAGGGCGGAGCTCAACTACACCATCTCTGATATCCAACAGGCCCATAACGCATACGTAAAGGATCTCCAAAAGAGGATTAGGGAGCTAGATTAGGAGAAAGAAGCACTAGCTAAAGAGCGTAATTCCTTTAAGGTCTAGGCGGCGGCAGCAGCAAAAGAAGCAGAGGTTGGAGCCAGAGACAACCCCTCAGAAATCCACTGCCATAATGTGCTGATGAAGTCTAAAATCCGTTCCCTGCGCAATCTAATAAACAAAAGTCAGGGCTGGAAAGGACATCGCATAGCAGATCTAGATGAAGTAGTGAGAAGGGTAGTAAATATTATCAGCTCTTCCGCTGTAGGCGATGAAGGACTCTGCCAAGAAGAAGCGAGTTCCTGTGGCTTGGCATGGATTTGCACAAAAAGGAAAAACCGATGTCTTTCCTGACTAATTATTTCAAAGTTTCTATTTGAAATGTAGAGTGGCTTCCTATTGATTTTCTGGAAGAGGTTGTAGCTGCTGTCCTGGAGGAGTGCTTTCACTTTCATTTGGGCCATTGCAAGGCAATGATGGCCAGTTTCTCCATCCAGCTTACATTCTTGTCGGAAGGACTTCCTCTGAAATGCGGCTCCCAATATCAAAAATCGATCAGGCCCTTTGTGAACGCAGAAGGGAAGAACAAGTCCTCTTATATTCTCCTAGTTTAGTATGCTGACGTTTACTAGAGTTTGCAGGAGCATATCAAAAGCTGCTTGGTTCTTGTCCACATTCTGTATGTCTCTTTTTTATGGTCCTATACTCAATAAAAACATGAAAGTGGTAGGACAAACAAAATTGTAATCAATATTTTAGAATGATATGAAAATTCAATATCTTTTACTGTACATCCTTGCATAGTAAAATGCTAGAAGCCTGAGATGAACTGACAGATTGTATAATAAAACAAAATGCTAAAATAAACTAATGAAATGTGTAATAAAATAAAATTCTACAAAAGTAAAACACCATGCACATTAAGACATTAAGGATTAAATACTAAGTAATCATCATGCATGAAGAAACACACTAAAGTATTATGAACAAAAGCAAGTAAAACATCGTGTACGATAGAAGACCATTAGTAAACCATCACATACGATCAAGAGTCACCAATCAAAAAGCAACAATCATAAACCATTGGGGATGACGTTTGATAACAACGTGTGTGATGATTCATAAAAAGTCATAATACTAGTGATGCCTTGTAATTCGTGTGATGCTTCATAATCCTAATTTGTTAGAGAAAGCATGGCCAGATCTTCCCCACGTGTCACTAACAAAATCAAACTGTTGAAATCTCTTTCTGAATTTCGCAGTGGAGCATATCTCCTGCTTTTTTCTCACGATTAAGATTCATTTGAACAAGTCTTCTGCTCCAAGCACCGATCCTTAGCCTTTACAATCTCGCCATTCTTCTCACCTAAATCTGCCATGGAATCAAGGGAGACTAATTGGGCAAAGCTCCCAGAGCAATTCTCACAAGATCAGACTTATCAAGAAAGTTTGATGATAGAGCAGGTCTTAAATACTACCATGGGGTTTAGGGGAAACTCCAACATTATCATTAGCCAAAGTTTGCAGAAATCCTAAACGTAAATCAAATTGTGATGATACAGCTAGTCCCCAACGCCATCGCCTACATTTACTCATTCCTAAAACTCCTGAAAACACAGAAAATTCCATGTGTAGTTTGAATTTGTTCAAGACTCCTCAGTGAGATGGAAATACCAAGGTATAAGGGCTGCCTTGCCCTGTGCTTTAAGATGAAAAAAGTGATGTTTGCAGATGCCAGCAGCTCCCACTCAGACTGGAGAGATTATTACTTTTTTTGTGGGAGGAGATTTAGGTATTCCCAAGAAACCTTCATTATGTCCGTTGAAATTTATTGGGGATGCTAGATCAATGGCAGAAGGGACCCTAGGCTATCTGGAAAAGTTGAAGAGAATCAAAGGTGCCACTGAAGGATTTTTTTAAGTTATCTGCGGCACGACGCCTCCGTACTAGCAAAGATAGGGGAGTATCCTGTAACGTCCCCTGACCCAATTGTACAATTATTGTTCGCTTTAACTTCTGGGAACTGTGTGATTTGATACAAAGGTATTGTCGTTTTAGCTCCCGAGAAATGCTCAAGTTATGCAATTCCCAAAAGTTAAAATGAACAATACCTCTACAATTAGATTATAAGATGTTACATAGTAGGAAAGACTGGACAGAGCACTAGCTAATTTTGCTGCTCTGAATTGTTGGCCTAGCATCACTACTACTCACCTTACTCATATTGCTTCTGAACACTATCCCATCTTTATCTCCCTCTCACTTTCAATTTTAAAGCCCAAAATACTATCAAATTTGATGTTGCTTGGCTTTCCTATGCGTATACACTATTTATAGTTCACTCTTCATGAAACGTACCTATTAAAGGAAGTCCTACCACCATTTTAAAAAAGAAAAGTGAAAGAACCCTCAAGTCGCTTAAATGTTGGAGCAAGAGAATTGTTGGGGACATGCTAAACTAATGATCTTCAATCTTCTATAGATGAACTAAAATTTAAAAATTTGATGGCTTATCTACAGAAGAGCTATTCCCTTTTTCATCTGATTGCTGAATTCAACACCAACGCAGCTAGATCTGAGGCCTGGAGGAAACAAAGGGCTTAGGCCCACTAGTTAGCTTACGGAGACTATAATAATTCCTTTTACTTTCACAAAGCTGCCAACTACAGAAAGAGGACAAACTGGATTCGGGCTCTCCAAAATAGCCAAGGAATCACTACCTCAAATGAAGAAGTGATAAGCCTTATCTTGCTCAAGCACTTTAACAGCAAGTGAAATGTTAATGAACCTATCCAGATACTGCCTTCTGGGATTCTTCCAAGATTTAAGCCTCTCCCTGAATAGAACCAAATCCTCATCTAACCCATTACTAAGGAAGAAATTTAATGGGTCATCTTTTCCCTTGCAAACAATAGAGCCCCTGGTACAAATGGTCTTATTGGTAGCTTCTACGAGAGCTTTAGTTTATCATCAATCAAGATGTTGTGAACGTCATTCTCACGGCTTTTGATAATGAGTCCATGTCCCAATCATGGAAAGATATTGTAGTTGCTCTCATCCCTAAGATCTTTAATGTTGTAAAGGCCAAGCAATTCCGACCGATTAGCTTCTGCAGTACCATGTATAAAATCATAGCCAAAATCTTTGTCAACTGCCTAAAACCCTTCCTCAGCTTATTGCTTCTGAACAAGGAGCCTTTATTCTAAGCAAATCTATTGCCAATAATTACATCGTAGCCCAAGAGCTAATTCATAAACTCCACACTACTAAAGTTGTCGATGGCCTCCTCCTTATCAAAGCTAGCATGGAACAAGCTTTTGATAGGGTTAATTGGTCCTTTCTCAATCGGATGTTAAGACATCACGGGTTTCCTCTTAGATGAAGAAATTGGGTCAAAATGAGCATTCAAGGACCTAAATACACTATGCTTATCAACAGAAAGCAACCCCCTGGGATCCTTGCTAAACGCAAGGGTGCCCTCTTTCCCCTTACCTCTTCATCATATATTTGGAACTCCTCTCCCTCCTAATTAAACAAGAAGCTACAGCAGATAACCTAGGTGGCATTAAACTTTCCTTTAGAGGCCTCGCTCATCACCATTTAATGTTCATCAATGACTTGCTCTTGTGCACTGAGTCCAAGCTTTCCTCTCTCTCTCTCTCTCTCTCTCTCTCTCTCTCTCTCTCTCTCTCTCTAAGGCCTTAAACACTTATTGCTCCTGTTCTGTTCAAAAGGTTAATGTCAACAAGTCATGTATAATGTTTAGCCCTAGCCCCAATACTATCCGACAAAGGCATATTGCAGTTAGAAATTGCTTTGAAATGAAAAAAGAATGCCGACGAAATTACCTCAGCATCCCCCTTCAGAAGAACAAACCGACCAAGGCAGATTTTGATGATCTCCTTGCCAAGATTAGAAACAGAGTTCTAAGTTGGGGCTTAAGGCAACTATCCCTCGTTGGAAGATTAACCCTCATCAATAGCGTCCTCATATTCCTCCCCGCTTATACTCTTCGCATGCTTTGTCCCTACTAGCGTGTTAGATACTGTAGAAAAAAATTATTCGTACCTGTTTATAGAATGGCACTCTAAGGCCTTGGTTTGAAGTCTGCAAACCGAAAGCTTGCAGGGGGATTGGCAATCACAACTTTGAGGCTTTGGAGAAACCATCTCCTAATTTAGCATGTTGTCAAGCTTTTGTAGAAATGTGACACTTACATTTGGCGTATGTTATGCCTATGAGGATCTATTCAAATGTAACCTTATTTGGCAAATCTCTAATGGCTTCTTTATCTCCATTTTTAAATATCCTTAGATCCACACACTTCCTTTATGCAAATGACCCACCAACATCAATGCCAAGCTTCTCGATCACATCTCCATCATCGTTAATCTTCTCGAGAATGATGCCCGAATCTTGCCTCTTCTTAAGATACTTTTGGAGAACTGCAAACTCGCATTCTATCCATCTGCAAGCTCTTTCCTAGCCTGGATGAATCTCTAATGTGGGCAACTAACGAAAGCATCAAGATCCCTACGACTACTTTGTACACCAAAACTTCCCTATAGTTGATTGGATTACCTCTGGCGCTTGGTGTTGGAAATCCAATGCCATACCCCGAGTTCAAGCATGGATTTGGAGGCTTGCTAAAAATGCTACCCTCACCAAACAGTGGCTCTGCCATTGCCAACTAGCAGCTAATGCAACCTGCCAGTGGGGCTGCCTGAGTATAGAAGATCAATCTCATATCACCTGTCATTGCTCTTTTTTTTCTGAAAGTTCGAAGCATCATCAATCGTGGCCAAATTCTCCTCAATCATTCCTAGGAAGAAAAGATGTCCATGGCAGGTATGGCTAAAACAAGTCGAAAAGACCTAACTTACACTTGAACTCACCATTCTTTACTACAGTTGGAGAAACAAATGTGCCAAAGTTCTTAACAACCTTGCTTCTTCTACCAATGGACTTGCCACTACTATCTGTGGAACCGTCTCCCCTCCTACCCTTCAAGTTGATATTCAACCACCCAAATCCTTGAAGCCAACCTAACCCTCAAAGGCTAACATACGTCTTAGAAGACTGTTGGCTCCCACCATGATCTGGAGCAAGATACGTACTCCGAGATGATACGGGTTACATTTGCAAGGCTGGAGATAGAAAAATCTTCACAGACTCTATCCTTAAAGCTAAATTACTCAGTGCTTAGAAAGGGCTAAAGACATTGACTTAATTGAAGAATACTATTAATGGCATTTGGCTAAAGAGTGATTCCCTTGATCTTATAAATCTCATTGTCAACATCAGTCACTTTCAAGAAAAACAATTGCTTGACGCTATCGACTTTATATCATTAGACATTTGTAACTTTCTTCTTGACTTCTCTTTCTTCAAGGTTTATTTTTTATGTAGCTATGTTAACTGTGCAGCAGACTACTTTGCTCGCTTAGCAACTATAGGATACTTTTACTCCACACCTCCCGCCTCCCGCGATTTTTGTACCCTCCTTAAAAGGGATAGCAACCACACCTTCATCCTTCTAAAGGAGGTGCGTAGGTTGCAAGAGGGCAGCTGGAGTGCAGCTATGCCCAATCAGACAAGGCTGCACAATAGAACCTTTTAAGTTACACTGCACACTTATGACAAAAAATCTACATTATAGAAAAAGGTTCACCCAAAAAGGCTTGCTTTTACCTCTTAATATTTCCTATGTTTTTGGGGCTTCCAATGTATCAAAACATGATGATGTGTTCATGGTCCAGCATATTTAAGTAAAAGAAGCCAAATATTGTCAATAACTAAGGGCAGTCAGCAGTCATGAATATTGGATGACCTTAAACATAACAAAAAATATCCTCAATTTTCCATATCTTTCATCACCTGAAACATATACTGGTCAGCATAATGAAGTGCTTTTCCTTACAAAACTATTATCATTAATTTTACTATTTGGATAGTCGTTGAACATAACATTGATTTATATAAATATATATATATATATCTGTTTGTTTGTAAGGTTAAATTTAACAAAGTTAAAATTAAACTTGGATAGAGATATTTTTTATTGAAAGTTGTGAATGATGTGAAATAAAATTAATTATTATATTAGAATATATGAGAGATGTGATATAAAATTAGTTATTATGTTGGAATATGTAAGGGATATGATATAAGTTAGTCATTATTTTAGTAATGTATGTAGGATGTAAAATAAAGTTAATTTTTAATATTAAATTTTATGTATGATGTGATATGCCAGGTTAAAATTAAACCAGATTAATTTTTAACTTCAAAACAAACGGGCCTTAGAGTTTAGGATTTAGCTTGATGAAAAGAAAGATGAAACAATAGGAATAGATCATGTTGTTTCAATGCTTAAATTGAATGAAGCCTTCAATCTCAAAACTGCCAACTGCTCACCAAAACTTGAGGAATTTGAGGTCCACATGCATAAACTTTAAGCATCAGTGTCAAACAGTCCAGCATGGAATAAATCCTTTCTGCTTCCTGATGCACTCTGCCTTTCGCTATAAACACATGAACCTCCTTCTCCACTTCAATCCAGCTATAACCTGGTTCCTTCACTCCCCCACTATGGCTGATCCCCTCCCTCGCCTTCTCCATCTCTTCCCACATGCCCTTTGAAGCAAACATATTCGATATTAGAACTTGAGATCCACTGTTATGAGGATCCAACAATAAAGCCATTCTAGCTGCATGCCTTCCCAATTCCACATCTCCGTATGTTCTGCAAGCACTAAGCAAGCTTCTCCACACTGTTGCAGTAGGTCTGATTGGCATCTCCTCTATAAATTCCTTAGCTTCAACTAATCTTCCAGCATGTCCTAGCAAGTTAACTACAGAAGCATAATGTTCAATTCCCGGTTCAATTCCAAATTCACATTTCATCGAATAGAAATGGCATAACCCTTCCACAACCAACCCAACGTGGCAGCATGCTGAAAGAACACCCACAAATGTTACATAGGTTGGAACCATTTTCCTGGTGAGCAGTACATTGAAAAGTTTAAGGGCTTCTTCGGCATGTCCATGCTGTGCACATGACGAAATCATTGAATTCCAGCACACTATGTCCGTTTTGTTTGTTATGCAGAATAAAGCCCGAGCATCTTGGATGCAACCGCACTTAGCGTACATGTCAATAAGTGCATTTAGTACATGAGAATCATAATCGACACCAGCTTTTATAATTTGTGCATGAAACTGTAAACCATGGAAAAGACTTGCAAAATAGCTAGCCATGGTAACCACTGCAACAAAGGTGAATGCGTTGGGAGTCATTCTTAGAGCACAAAATCTTTTAAATAGCTTGAGAGCTTCTTCGCCTTCGCCATTTTGTGAATACCCGAAAAGCATAGCATTCCATACGACTAGATCATGATCCTCCAACCCATCAAACACAATTCTTGCATCATCAACAAATGAACATTTAGAGTAAACATCAATCAAGGCACAACCAATATAAAGTTCTAACAAGACTCCGAATTTAATAATCAAGCAATGAAGTTGTTTGCTAATATTTACCCTGGAAAGTGAGGCAGATACTCCGATTAGGCTCACGAAAGTCAGAAGGGTTGGGCATATCAACAATGATCTCATCCTACGGAACAGAGCAAAAGCCTCCACCACATCTTCTAGAGTTGCATACCCTTCGATCATCGCATTGTAGGAAACCACATTATGTCCTTCCATAACATCAAACACAACTCTAGCATCGCTCAAAGAATCACATTTCGCATACATGTCAATGAGTGCATTATTTACATATTCATCAGAACCCAAATTAGCTTTGATGGCATAACCATGAACTTGCTTACCCTGCTCTAAAGCAACTAAAGATCCACAGGAACCCAGAACACTTGTGCAAGCAAATGCATCAGGCCTCAACCCTTGGCTGTTCATTTCCGAAAACAAACTAATTGCTTCCAGTTCATAAGAGTTCTGCATGTACCCAGCAACCATAGTGGTCCAAGACACAAGGTTCTTAGCAATAATCCTATCAAATACTTTTCTCGCAGTCCCCACTCTGCAGCACTTACAGTATAAATCAATAAGCACATTATTCACAGAAACATCCATCTCAATTCCACTCCTATACAGAAAACCATGAACTTGCCTACCACCTCGAATAAATTCCACAGCTGCACAGGAGCTTATCAAACTAGAAAGCACAAATCCATCAGGCATCACCCCTGTCACTCTCATCTGGCTAAACATTCTAATAGATAGATCATGGCTTCCTATTCGACTGAACCCTGTCATTATCGCAGTCCACGTAACCGAGTTCTTCACAGGAAGCTCATTAAAAATTGACATGGCCTTCTCCATGAAGCCTGTCTTAGAATAAAAGTTAACTAATGCAGTGCCCACAAAAACATCTGAACTATAGCCTGTCTTGATGGCAAGACAATGAACTTGAAGAGCACAATCAATGACGGTAGGTGATTGCAGACAAGCACTGAGCACACTAGCAAGCATGAATTCATTGGAGCTATTAGAGAAGGAAAAGGACCTAGCAAAGGTAGAGAAAAGTGAGAGGCCCTCTTCAGCTTGTCCATGTTGGGTGTACATAGAGATCATAGAGGACCAGGAGATTATGTTCCTTTGAGGCATTTGATCAAACAGTTGTCGGGCTTCGTGGAGAAGGCCGGATTTTGAGTACCCATTGATCAAGAGGTTGTTGAAGAAGAGCTCAGATTGGAGGCCAGAGACAACAGTTTGGGCATGGATCGAAGGGAGATGATGGGAGAGGTGGAGGGACTGGCTGAAAATGCATGATTTTAAGAGGCATGGAATTAGGAATGAAAATTGGCGCGTGAGGAAGGTTTGAGAGAAGACCCATTTCGATTCAGATATCAAGTTGAGTGAGGTTATGAAAGAAATTTTAAGCATTTATCCATCATGAAACTATCGGAGGGTAAGAGGTGAAAATGGAAGGCAACCGTCAAATTTTATTGAGTTCGGACCGGAGCACCATCAAACACCAGTGTGCTTGGGCTACCTGTATTGCACATATTGGTGGTCAATAATTAGCATCTAAACAATATTCTATTTGAATCTAAAAAAGTATCGACAGTTGTGTGGCAAAATGCTTGGGATTCATTGTTCAATTAGGGAATTAGAGTTTTGCATGATCGCATCAATATTTATATGGAAATTTACTTAAATCGAGTTTGTTGAGCTAGCTATGACTGTATTTACACTTTGTAAGTTTATCTAGCTGAGCTCGAATTATCATCAAATCAAATCTATTTGGAGTACAATAATTTTTATAATTATTTTATATGGCATAATTCCTAAAGATGCTTAGACTAATTAATAATTGTCCTTAAAGTAAATCCTAAACATATAAATCTCTAGTTTGCATATCTCCATTTCTCAAATATTAAGGAAAACTGGCATACATCACATAAGCAAAATTGAAAACAAACTTCACAAGTGAAAGCATGTAGTTTACCTAATGTGATGGCATAGTGTAACCAAGTGCAACCGACTATAGTATATCTGGAGGAAGACGAAGGGCAAAACTGTGACGGTTGTACGAAAACACAAAAACCGGAGGAAGTTGATATTCGTGGGGAGAATTAACTAAAATTATCAAAAGAAAAAAAAATTTACTGGTAGTAGTGGGAGATAAAGAGAAGGGATAAACTGATACATTTCCCAAATGTGTCAGAAGCACCATCTAACTTAATAACCAAAGAGAATGGAGTGTGAGGGAGATGAGTGGAAAAAAAATATTAGATGTAAAATAAGGACAATTAATTTATTTATGAAATGTGTAGAATATAAAATAAAATGATTTCAACTATTAGAGTATGCACGATGAAAAATAAAATTGTTAAGAATAAGTGAATGGTTAAATTACCTTGATATATTGAGAAGATGTTTAAAAATAATTAATTGATTGAATTACTTTGATATTCTATCTAATAGTTATATAAAATCCTGTATTGAATGGAATTACTTTTATTATAGTGAATAGTTAATAAGAGTAAGAAATCAATTAAATTATTCTATATGTAGTGAATAAATGTCTAAAAGCAAGTGATCGTTTGAATTACCTTGATATGTCATATATAGTTGTCTAAAATTTTATATTTAAATAAAATTTCTCTATGTATTATGAATAGTTATCTTCGAGCAAGTGATAAATTGAATTATATCCATGTCACCTAATTATTATTATATTAAAAGTATAAAGTCAAGTAAATTTCTTTTATAGAGCGAACAATTGTCTAAGAGTAAGTAATCAATAAAATTAATTTGATATATAACGAATAAATATCTAAAAATAAGTGATGTATTGAATTACCTAGATATGTTATCTAATATTTATATAAAAGTACATATTTATTTCAATTACTTCTATATCTTATGAATAGACAATAGTTGTTTAAGAATATATAATGTTAAATAACATTAATATGTAGTGAAGTCTATGAACAATTAATTAGTTTAATTACCTCAATATATTGTATACTAACTATATAAAAACAAATATTTACTTAAAATTCTTCTTTTATGTAACGAATAGTTAAGCAAGAATAAGTAATCATATAGATTAGTTCAACATGTTACAAATAGTCATCTTAGAACAAGCAAGGAATCAATTGAATTATTACAATATGCCATCAATAATTTTGTAAAGGCAGGTATTCGGTAAAATTAAATCTATATGTGAATAGTTTTCTACGAGTAAATAATATTTTAAATTAGTTTGATATATAGAGAATAAATATTCAGCAACAAATAATTCGTTGAATTTCCTCGATATGTCATCCACTAGTTACATAAAAGCATATTTCAATTTAACTACCTCAATACATAGTGAACTGTTATCTAAGAATAAGTCATCGATTAAATTACTTCGATACATAGTCGATAGATGTTCAGAAGGAATTACTCAACATGTCTAGTAGTCAAATAAATGTAAATATTTGATTGAATTACTTCAATACAAAACGAATAGTTTCTAAGAGTAAAAATTCAATAAATTACTTTGGTATATCACAAATGCATGTCAAGAACATGTTATCAATTAAATATCTAAAATATATTTCTATAATTATCTCAAGAAGCAGTCTAGTAATAGCATAAAGACGTATTCAATTGAATTATTTCTATATAGACAATTATTTTAACTATAACCTCATCATTTCTTGGGTTATTTTTCTTTCATTCTCTTCTCTAATAGCATAAAGACATGTATTCAATTGAACTTTTTCTATATAGACAATTATTTTAACTATAACCTCATCATTTCTTGGGTTATTTTTCTTTCATTCTCTTCTATTCCCTCTATCCCATGTTCAAATAATAAATAAATAACTAAAAATCTTTTAAATAATCTAAGTTAGTTTGTTAATGTTTGTGATTATTTGTAGAGATTAATTTTAATAAGTTTAAAGTTAAATTTGGATGCAGATATTTTTTACTAAAAGTTGTGTATGATGTGAAATAAAGTTAGTTATTATCTTAGAATGTGTGTGGTATGTGAGAGAAGTTAGTTATTAATATAGTATGTGTGGAAGATGTGAAATAAAATTAATTTTTTTTATTTTGAAATATGAGAATGATATAAAATATAGTTAAATTTTGATGTATATATTGTGGCATGTCCAGTAAAAATTAAAAAGGTTAATTTTAACATAATAAACAAACACACATATGCAGTTAGTATACCCAAGTTAGCTAACCCAACCCCATTCCAAGCGGCCCTAAGAACAAAAAAAGAACAGATTTCCTCCACCAATCTGAAGGGGAAGAATCAAAGGTATTTGGCAGAGAATCATGAGCTTTAGATAACGAAGAAACATAAATAGCAGAATCAGCAAGCTAAACAGCCAAAGGAAATAAGCAAAAACTCGACAAAATACTTTCTTTTCAAGTCTGAACTTTTTCCTTCGCATGCCAACAAGAAAGGCGGAATGAAATATAAATAAGGCCTCCTATTTTCTTCTCTAGATAAAACAATTTCAATAGCTAACCTGGATGTAATTACTTCAGCGGACCGCGGCCTTTCCACGGTCGCCGGTACGTTGAAGAGAGTAAGATGATGGTTGGGATGTACCTGGCCGACGGCGGTGACTTTAACGGCGGCAAATTTGAATGCGGCGACGGCCAGGAGACTTATGGCGAATGCGGCAGCAGAGGCAAGCGGAATCCGGCGGCGAATGTGTCGGCAGGTGCTTCGAGAGTGACGGCACAAGACTGCTGGGCGGCTAGGGCTTGACGGGGCCGAGCGGTTTATTTTGGGATATTTATATCCGAGCTCATGAATTAGACCCTCATTTTATGTAGGTACATAAAAAAAAAAATCAATTAACTTACTCCCATGAGTCCCATCTAAGAACTTTTTTTTATTTTTGACAAATTTTATTGATTTTGATCATTAAATATTACTATAAAATAATTGTAAGCCAAGATAGAAAAAAATTTATATTTTAATAGTAACTTAAAATTCTTAAATATATTTTTAAAAAATTCTTTAAATAATAATTAACAAAATTAATAAAAAAAACTTATATAAAAAGAATTTTAGATAGTAAAAATCTCGATAATATATTTTTATTTTTATAAATATGTATAAATTTAGAAATTTATCTTAAGACTTAGAAGAATTACTATTTTTATTTTTATAATAACAAAATTAATTATAGCTCACACGTTGGTGAGGCTTTGCCTGAGTTCAATAATTGTTTAATATTTAGTTCAAATTAAATTTAAGTCGAGTTTATTAAATCGAGTCATAAGTCATATTTGTAGCACATAATTCTATTATGTCAAATTTGAATTATGATTAATTCAATTTGAATTTGTCTTGAATTTAATATGTTAAAAATGAGAATTTTGGCATTCATACTACACAAATCTTATTATATTACATTACATAATTTATTCACAAAAAATAATTATCACACCGTACAAATTTTATAAATATTCTTTTCAATAAAAATGATATGGCCTGCCAATATTATATATAATTGTTTATTATTTTTATAAAAAGATTATAAATTGTGAAAGTAGAGTATATTTTCAGCAAGTCCATGAATATAATTTCAAATTTAAAATCCCATGAATGTTAATTTTTTTAATACAATTTTTAATTCACGGAGAGATTTGAGCTAATTCGATTATCTCAAAAATAAAATACGAATTGAATCTACGTAACTCGCATTGAAAATCAAAATCAAATCCGTGTTTATCCCGACTTAAACTCGGATTGTTGAAGTAGCCAAGTGGGAGGTTTTCAATTTTTTAAAATTAAACTGGTTTTCAAGTTTGTTTATTTATTATTATTATAAGGCTTTCTAATTTTGCATAATTACAAATCTGTCATAAAATTATTTAAAAAAATTTTAAATCTGCCCACTGTTTTTTATAAAATCTGCAACAAAAACGATTCCCGCCCAAATTGGTTTCTAGTTCGTTAAAGATTAATTTTAATATTTTAGGGAGAATTGTGCAGTCTGGGGAAAAAAAATTATTTTTTTAAATTTAAGAGTAATTTCATTAGCATAAATCTATAGAAATAAAAATATATTATTTGAATTTTTTTTCTTTAAAATGTTTTCTAATTGAGCCCTTTAGACAAATTTTATTAAGTTTACATACTACTAAAAATTTAAAAATATATATTTCAATGTTAAAAATTATTATTATTATAAATTAGTATAAAGAGAAAAAATAAAAAATGAGTTTAAAATAATAATTAAAAATACTTAAAAATATTTATAATACTTAAATGTGTATTTTTAATTTTATTAAAATATTAATATAATGGTCAAATTTAATGAAATTTATTTAAATGTACCAATATGAAAAATATTGAATAATTGTGGAAACTAGGTTTCACTTTGCTTTATTTGATTTGAGCTTTTTTTATGAGAGATTTTTTTTATTTTTTAAATTTAATATAGAAAAAAATTATTTTAATATTAAAAAATATATAAAAAGTAAAATAAAATTAATTTTAATATCTGTATTTGTATTGAAAGTATAATAAAATTGATTTTTATAATTTAAATTTATATTAAGCCAAAAAAAATATCTCGAACAAAACTAGATTTAAAAGACTAATGAAATTATCTCTAAAATTTAATTTTAGTTTTATTTTTGCTCACAAAATGAAAGTAACTGTATCAGTATTTTCAATAATTTTAATAATTTCAGCACAATACATTCCACTAATTTTTAATTTTTGACTAAAAAGTTTAATTTTTAAGGAATCTGTAGAAAAATATGAAAGAAAAATTGTAAAAAAAATAACATAAAAAACATGAGAATTTTTAGTCTAAATGAAATTAGATTGGTCTTTGATGAAACTAAAATAATTTTAATAAAACTTAAAAACAATAATTAATTTACCTATAGCAAAAAAAAAAACTCATATTATTATCTTCAATAGGGTTTAACTCGAGAGATTAATTATTAATCTTTAGATCTTGTTTGGTTGAAATCAGATTTTATACTCAACATAAATTTTAACTATAAAAATTAATGTTATTTAACATCCAATGCAACTATAAATATTAGAATTTTATTAAAATTTAATTTTATTTTATGTATTTTATAAATTTGTTCATAATATTATACATTTATTTTAATAAAAAAA
Organism: Apostasia shenzhenica; assembly: GCA_002786265.1. Lineage (NCBI taxonomy): Eukaryota > Viridiplantae > Streptophyta > Magnoliopsida > Asparagales > Orchidaceae > Apostasia > Apostasia shenzhenica. The sequence goes on from KZ452001.1 coordinate 3,893,294, forward strand.
TTAAATTCTATTTTAATTTATACAATTCTTTCATCACAAGAAACCAACAGTTTAATTAACAACTAAATCAAGGCCGTACATTTTCTATCAAACAAAATTATGAATCTCAACGGTCACTCTCCAGAGATGTGTCACCTTAGGAATCAGATGATAAGGGTGGGGTCTAGCTAATTTTAAATTCAATTATAACTTATTAAAATTTTTCAATATAAGTTGATTTTTAATTTAAATTAGGCACTAATATAATATTATAAATTAATTTTTTAAAATTTTAATGTCATTATTTATTATAAATTATTATAATAAATTTATATTAAAATTTTTCTTAAATATGATTTAAAAATTTTAATATATATTTATATATATATTGAATTGATTATGGCTTAAATTAATTTTTTTAAATGAACAAATTTTAAGTTAAAAAATTAAATTAATTTTAAATAAGAAAAATAAGAATAAATTTGAAGCGTAAAATTGCCACCTATCATAAACCAGATATTCCACGTGGCTGGAAACTGGTCACTTGGACTCAGGAACAAGTCCGTAATTAATGTTGGAGATCATGGGCTTTTAAGTAATTTCAATTGCATCAAAAAATTAGGGTTTGCGGCCTGCGTTTGGGCACGGCAGCAAGGCCGCCGCAGCCTCCTCGCCGCCATAGAAACCTAAACAGCAAACAGCTATTCTCCAGCCTTAGCTGCTGACACGTCAGCAAATGCTCCGCTTGACTCCGTAATGCCTTACATCAGATTTGTCGACCCCGAGGAATGATGTCGGTCCGAGCGATAAGTTGCTCCTGCAGATGAGTTAAGCGGCGGATTATAATTTGGGATTTTTAATAACAAAATTTAAAAATTTTAAAAATTGAAAAATTAATTAAATAGATACAATAGTAAAGAAAAATTAGATACAGAACCCTCAGGTCTATGGATTATTGCAAACAGATATAACTTTTTAAATAATTATATTTAAATTCTAAACACACTGCCAAAATATCATACAAATCTATAAAATGGAAGTTAATATTAATAGATGTATTATTTTTAAAAAATAACATATGAGTTTCTGAAATTTATTAAATTTTTAAAATTAATCTCTAAATACAAATTAAATATTTTACATATTTTTTAAGTTGTTTTCATCAATAATCAAAAACATTATCAAAAATACTACTATCAGAATACATAAAAAGATAAATAAATAATAAAATAATCTTTTAATTTATATTTTATATTATTTTTGATAGAATAACTAATTTAATATTATGTCCAAACTCATAAATCTAGATATTTTTCAAAAATTAGAATCTCATTTTATATTACTTTTTAATTTTAGAAATATGCATGATATTTATTCAATTTTGAAGGAATTCAAGTAAGTTTTGTATATTCTAATAATCATATGTTTTCAGAAAGTCTAAATTTAAAGCTTGTTAAGACGGGAAACAATCAAAGATTAAGATTTCTATGTGTAAAACTGACTGACGGAAAAACCACGGCTCCTTTTCGAGAAAGGTTGAAAGGTCACTAGAAATGCTTTTCTTTTGGTTACAGAGTGTTCAAAGGATTTTTTGGATCCCAGCCCTTTTGAAGGTTGTTTACATGAGATATATATATACCCTGATCCGCTCTGTCCAGTCATTTCAGCCGAATAATCCACTGTCCTAATGGCGGCTCATTTAATGCTTGTAGAGGGCTATTATATGACTTCTGTTGTACGATGTACAAGCGGTACGACCTGTCAGCGGGAAAGCCGCTTCTTCTTCCAGAGCAATACGGTTTCCAACGGTCGGATATCTGTCAGATCAGGTCTTCGTTTTTTGCCTTGGCTCTTCGGCGTCTGACTGTTCGGCATGGAGGCGTCTGCTATTCGGGATGATAGATCTCTTGTTTGGCGTGGAGGCCTTGTTTACGTGGTTTCAACGTCAGCCTCCACGTGGACAGTCCAGATGAGGAAGTGCAGATCCAAATGCAACAAAGCTAATATTTCATTTTAATTTTAAAAAACTTGTTATAAGTGATGCCATCTAATGTTTAAAATATTCTCATTTTTACATATATATATATATTCTCATTTTCACATATATATATATATATATTCTCATTTTCACATATATATATATATATATACATATATATTATACTTTTTATATATATTCACATATATATATATATATTATACTTTTACATAATGAGGCAAATGAAACATTACAGCTTCTTAGAGACCTCCATGTAATTATTCTAATATCATAATAAATTCATTGGTACCTTTTCGGCCATTCCCTCCGCCCTCGCTATCTCTTCGTTTCCCTCCATACTCAGCTTCCCTCCTGGATCCGCCTCGTTCTCTCTCTCTCTCTCTTCTGTGTTCACTGCCGCTCGAAATCTGCCGTCGCCATTCGCGTTGGAATCAGCGGATCTGGGGAAGGATGGATCTCTCAGGGGAGAAGGTAAGCTGATCCGATCTGATCACTCACTCCTCTCTCTGTGATTCGACTGAATCGAGTGATCTGTTTTCAGGGGCCGGGATCTATGGATCCGAGCGCGGATCCGAGCATTAGAGACTGCCAGGCGTGGGATTCCGATGGGATGAAGTGCTGCGCGGACTGCCGTACGACGAAGACGCCTCTGTGGAGGGGCGGGCCTTCTGGCCCCAAGGTAGGGTTTCGTTCAGGCTTTTCTGATTCAAGTTTCTGGCTTTTTCTTGGATCGGAGATCAAACCTCTGCTCGATTGCAGACCCTCTGCAACGCTTGCGGCATTAGGTACAGGAAGAAGAGGAGAGCGGTTATGGGATTGAAGGAGCGGAAGGTAGCTGGAGATAGCGAGGCTAAGCGAAAAAGTGACGATACGGAGCTCGATCGGGGTAGTAGTCGGAAGATGGGTTCAAGCTTGAAGGTGAGGATGTTGGGTTTCGGGCGGAGGGAAACTTTCTTGAAGCAGGGGAGATTCGTTCAGAACCCGAAGCAGAGGATGATGGGGGAGGAAGAGCAAGCCGCCTTTCTCCTAATGTCTCTTTCTTCCGGATTCGTCTATGCTAACTGACAGCAGTGTTCAGCACTTCTTTTACTAACCGTGATCTTCGATCTTCCTTTCTCTCTGAATCTCCTCTGCCTCTTTTGCTTTCGGAATCTTCTCTACCTTCTGTTCTGATCTCTAATGTTATGATGCTATAGAACTTCATTGCTGTTGTTTCTCCGTTTGAATGCTTGCAATCATTGGATGTAAAAAAATTTTGCTTTCTTCCCAGGCCTTTTCGAGTTTAGTTCTGGCGAATTAAGAAATTTTATGTTATGGAGCGCTGATTTCATGGTGTTATATTATTAATCATGGTTTCATCTTTCGCCGAATTGATCATTTTCGTCAAATTTCATTTCAATTTTGATCAAAATTTATCTGTTTTATTTCGATAAAAACTCAAAAACGTTTTTAAAATAAAATTTCATATAATTTTTTTTTTCATAAAGTAAAGATGATCTTACGTGTTGAATGTATTAATACTTCGATTTGAGATAAATTTTTTTTCAATATAAATTTTAATTATAAAATTTTATTTTATTTTACATTTTAACATATTAAAATTAAAAGTATTTTATATTTTATATAATTTTTAATATTAAAATATTTTTTTCATTAAATTTAAAAAATAAAATATTTTTTTTTGTAAAAAAGTTCAAACAGGTATTAAAAGTGATATCTTTAATTATCAAGTGTAATTATAATATAAGTTTAAAATGTTGTTATTGATAATTATGTAAAATTGTTTTAATTATTTTTTTAATGAAATTATTACTGAAAAAGGTATTTATTTAATTAAATAAGTTTTACTTTAAAATTTATGAATAATTATGTGCATAATATTTTATATATTATTATAATTATGTATATTATATTTATTTTTAAAATATTACACTGCAGTTTTAAAAAAAATGATATAAAGTGTTATTTAAAAAAAAATGATATAAAATGTGGAGTGTAATTTAAAAAAAAAATTGATATGTAAATATAATGATATAAAGTGTTATGTATGTAAATGTTTCTAAAATTTAGATATTTAAATATATATATATATATTGTCATTTTACACTTTAAATTCCTATTTGTTTGACTGTTAAAACTTAATTTAATTTAATTTTAATCGGGCATATCACATCACACATAAAATTTAATTTACATCACACATAAAATTTAATTTTATTTCATATCTTACGTATATTATTAAAATAATAATTAATTTATATCACATTTTTTATATATTTTAATATAATAATTAATTTTATTTTATATTATTCATATTTTTTAATAAAAAATATTTTTATTTAAATTTAATTTTAATTTTATTAAATTTAATTTTACAAACGGGCCTAAAAATATATCTATAATTTGAAGAAATATTTTATGTTGTGAGTGATAAATTAGATTAAAAATATAATTTTACTTGATCTGTAACTAATAATGCCAAATATTTTTATAAGTATTGCTAATCTCAACTATATTTCGTTTATTAAAAAGGGGGAGATGTAAAAAAAATCCTTTTCTACTTTTTTTAACATCTTTCTCAATCTAATAAAAGATATATAATTTAAAAATTTGTTTTAAATCGAAATCAAATATGACTCGACTCTTAGCTTAAATAGATTCGATTTTAAGTTAACTAGAACAAATATTCTAGCCAATTTATTATATTAAAAAACATAAATATATTTTTCTAGAAGAATAAACTTTATATACTAATTAGTTCACTAGACTATCACTCTAATTTATGTTAAAAAAATATTTTATAAAAAAAATTTTAGTGAGTTAAAACTAACTTGAAGTTAACTCGAAATCAACTTCGAGTCGAAAGTTCTAGATAATTCAATTTAATTTTTTTGACTTAATTTTGAGTTGATTCAAAAATTAAGCAAGTTATCAGCGAGTACAAAGTTTTAGATATGTGTATCAACCCTAATCCACTTATGATAATTAAAGGTTGGGAATTTCACGGAAATAACTTACATAAAAGATTAAGGAAAAGAAAGAGAACAACTCGCGATCAGATAAATGCTTGAATATTACATTGATAAATGAGGAAGAAAAGATTAATGGATAAAAAATATTTTTGCTATACAATTTTAATAAATACAAACCAATCCTTGTGATAAATGAATGAGTATGAGAGGCTTTCAGGTTTATCAAAGCGCGACTTGTGAGGGTCGAGCTTACGAAGAAAGAGGAGGAGGTTTTTTTTTTTTTTTTGATAACGAGAAAGAGGTGGAATTGCTACAACTATGCTTTTATGTCGAGTGTTAAGTGGAGTTATTGTATAGAAGTGGGAGGAAGAAGAAAAATAACCCTATGCTTGTCATTATATCATGTGTTTGCAGCCAAAGAGACTAATATTATAGACCATTGTGCGACTGCCAACTAACAGTCAAAAAATGATTTGCCCTGGTCACAGTAACTCAATTATTATTTTCTATCAGTAATAACTTTGGCTGGCAGCATGAAAAGTAGTTTTTGTGCATTGATATTATGAAACATTTTGTCTATATAAGTATGTTTGACAATACGAGCTCATCTACGTGTGCATGAGACTTTTGACTGATTATTGATAGACTGTACCGAAGCTATTCAACTATCCAAGATTTGCTCCATTAGGTGAGACAATCTAACCAGTTACTGTAAACTTATTTTCTCTCTGTTCACGAGTTTTCACTATCAATGTATCTAAATTTGAACCAAAATCTAGTGCCGTAAAGGTGCATTAAAGTGAATTAAATCGGCTTAACATAAATTCTAAGTTCCTATCAACAGGGATCAGAGGTCCCACAAAAGGATGGATAGGGAATTTGGGGAAAGAGCATGAAAGGCAAGTAAATGAATAGATTATTGGTTTTTATGTAGTTTGGAGAATTATTTGTCTTCATTTCATATGATTGTGTGCCTTTAAAAGGCCTTTATTACTCTCTGAGAGATACTATTCTTTTCAGTTCACCTTTCAAAGAACACCACAACCTTGGGAGTGGTCCTCCATCCAAAGGTCAACTTGGTGGGCTTTCTCAAGTCAACATTGTACAAAAATAGAAATTTTTATATTAATTTTATAATTCTAAATCAATTCACCTCAAATAAAAATTTATATAATTTAAAGATATATAAATATATATGTACATCTATTCTGAAAAAATTATTGAGTAAAGCTATTATGTCATCTCACTCATCAGGCGCTTAGGGGATGGCGCTGCACAAGCAGACAGGTCCTACGCGCGATGTCAAGTGTGCAACGATGAGAAGATATCATTTCGTATCATTTTCTTATCGTTTCGCATTGTTTTTTCATGTTTTTATAAACTTTTTTGTTATTTAATATTTCTTATTGAATTTACATTTATATATATAATTCAAAAAAATCAATATAAAGTAAATCAAAGTCCATGCAAAGTTAAGATTATTTTTGATTTTATAGATAGTTAAAAATATTTTTGACTTTGTATTTAGGTTTTTAAATTTTGCATATAAATATAAATCAAGAAATATTATACAATAAAAAATTTGTGAAAAGATGAAAAAATGACGTAAAACGATGAGAAAATAATGTTTTCTCGGGAGTTGCGCCTGTGGCACTGCACGCGGGGCTCACCTACTTGCATAGCATCATCCCATTGAACGCCTAATAGGTGGTGGTATAATAGCCTCACCTAACAATTTTTCCTATTCCAGAAAGTATAGAGCTTTGATTTCGAGCAAAAAGGCCATCTTAAAGATCAAAGTTATTGCCAAATGTGTTAAACTTATATTGATTTTTGATGATTTCAATTAAATAAACAGAATGAATGGCCAAGGTTAAACCAAGCTTAACTCAAGATCACTCGATATCAAAACAAGAGACCTTATAAGCTTGGACTTTTACTGTTTGGCACGAGGACTAAAATGAAGACCAAAATAGTACTAATTTAAAAAACAACAACAATAATAATAATAATAATAATAATAATAAATTTTTTTAATCATTCTACATAAATTTTAATATAAAAAATATTATTTTACCTCACATACTCAATATTTTTTAATAAAAAATATTAATTTTATTTCACATCTTAAATCAAAACACTTGATTCAAATATTTTGATCTAAGATGTGAAATAAAATTGATATTTTTATTGAAATTTATTGAGTATGTGAAATAAAATAATATTTTTTCATATTAGAGTTTGTGTAAAATAAGTAAAAAAAATTATTTATTATTATTATTATTTATTTATTTTTTAAACTAATAGTTCTAATTTTGGTCCTCAAGCCAAACAGTGCCAAGTGCCAGATTCAGTTTTATATATTTTGTCACTTATACTATAAAAAAAATATATATACATACATATTAATTTCAAGCTTACAAACTAATATTTATAGAAATTATACTGAATTAAGAACTAAATTACTGTTCAATTCATGATCAGACTGATCAAATCAATAAATTCTTATTTTTTTTAAAAAAAATCAAAAAAGTAATTATATTATTAAAAATAATGACAAATATTCAAAGTAACATATTTCTCTATATCATTAATTTATTATTATTATATAGTAAATATTACATAAATAGGTTAAATTTTTGTGGTTTGATCAAACTTCATATGCAATTCAGTTTCGGTATCAAATCGAATGACGAGCAGATTCAAGGTTGGACCGATTGGACAAAACAGTTCGGTCTGATTTTAACGACACCATTTCAAACATTTTTTCATCAAAATGATCCGACAGATGCAATGATTAACTTCGCAAAATGGCGTAGTCGGCTCAGTTTATTAGCCCGACATCAAATGAGCCCAATGCATCAAAAGAAATTATTGGATTTGGGGTCCGCATAATTTGACTCCGAATCACTAGACACTATCCGTGCACTCTGAGTTGACCTACACACACTATATCCCGTGATTGAGCGCTAAACAGCTCAATGCTTCGGACCCAATAATATTTCGTGCATCAAGCATATCCTCCAAATAATAATAATAAATTAATATAAAAATGTAGGAATCAACATTTATATCCAAAATCTCTCTTAAAAGTCGCTCCTTCGACCTACCAATAGTATCCCGACTTCCTGACCGAATTGATCAGGTCGTGTAAGAACCAGGGTTTTCAGAACCGGACCGGACCGGCCGGTTCAACCGGTTCAACCGGGAACCGGCCCAAGGTCCGGTCTGGTTCAATATTAGAACCGAAATCAAGAAAAAACCGGGTTGAACCGGTAAAAACCGGTCCAACCGCCAAACCGGACAAACCGAAATTATTATTTGAGCTTCTTATTTTATTTTTATACATTAATATTTGGGCATTAATATTTTAATATTGATGCTATATTTTGAATAATAATTATTTTATATAATGGATATTTAACTAATTTATTATTTTTTTATCATGAATTTATTTCGAATTGTTATAAAAGAGACAAAGTATTTTGAATAACAAATTGACAAGAAAAGTAATTATATTCGTTTTGTTTTGTAATTTTTCATTTTTTATATATTTCTTGTAGTATTAAATTTTTTAAATTAGTTGTACTATTTTTGTTCAAAATATTTTTTATCATATTTTAAAAATTAATCTCACATTTAGAAAATTTATATTTAATTATAATGTAATTATTAAGTCATCCGGTTGAACTGATAAAACCATGAACCGGTCGATTGACCGGTTCGATCTTCAGTCCGGTTCTGAAAACCTTGGTAAGAACAAGGTTCAAATCTCTCAGTCTGTTAGGATGCCTCAGCTGCATACATCACTGCACTTTCACTTGACACCTATCGTAACGATAAACGGCTCGTCTCGCCGAAAATAGTGAGCGTGCATTTTATATATCTATAGACGAGATCCGACCACCCAAAAATGTAGAGAATAATATCAGATATCAAGACATATCCATAGAGAAGTGACATATTGGTGAAATATATTTGAAACTGCTAAAATGTTATAAGATTTATAAATTACACCATCCCAAATGACTGCTCTAAACATGCAGAACCCACAGAGCTTACAGCATTAAACCATCCACTAATGGCTTTCACTCTACAACATGGAATGTGTGTAGCTATCTCTGAATAGATCTTTAATTCATCTCTATATATAGAACTGACACTGTAGAAAGCTCTGTGCTTCAGTAGAAGAAGAGAGCCATCCTCATGGGAACTCATCAAAGATTGTAGAAAGAAGAAGCTCCCGCACAAACTCGCTCCTCCGAGCCATCTTCTTCTGCTCTTTGGAAGATAGGACTTGCGGCGCGCTGAACCAGAAGAGGATGTTCAAAATCGAAATAATTATAGAGAGAGGAAACTTATGAAAGCTATAAAAGATTAATGAAGTAATAGCAGGGAGTAACTGAACAAAGACCAGGGAGGATATCACATCAATTTCAGAAGATTAATTTGGATTTATGCATGAAATATAAATAATGGAAGCTATTATTTCTTAAGAAAAGCAAAAAATTCAGAGACGGATGAAAAGAAGATTTAAATTTGAAACCTATAGACCATGAACAAACATATGATTGATTACCTTAAAAATTGATTTGATAAGCATAGAAACAAGTGTTTGTAGAGATATCGAGGATATTTGATGGAGAAATGACCCCTGCAGGTAATAGTTTTGAAATTACCGAAAAAAAATTTAATAACCATGAGTTTTTACAAAAAAGATCGGCATTAGGTTCTTATTTATATTAGATTTAGGCGAGCTTACAACATATACTCGAAAAGAAAAACCTTAGCGCATGTAATTCGTAGATAATATAATTTTTTATATGTAATGCTAAATATTAAAAAAACAAACATCTAAAGCTTAGCGCATTTTGTATACATTTTTTTAAGACATCTAAAGCCATGAAGGTTCCTTCGCATAGGCGAAAGGTTTGACCTCATGAAAGAGAAGAAAGGGTAAATCACCATCAGCACTAGATTTCACTACATACTATAAACTTCGTAGTGACTTCAATCCTTGCTCTACCAATTTCAATGCTTTATTGCTTTAATTCACTAGTCATTCACACTCGAACTTAGTACACCAAAAGATCTTCTAGAAAGTCCATTTGGTTAATGACATGTCAGAACAATGGAGGATCCATTTGGTTAATGACAAGTAAGAACAATGGAGGAGGGTATTGGAAGACAAATTAGTAGAACAAAATATGTGTAAATTTAGTGGAGGGAAAATTTATATTTCCAATCAATTACAATTGATAGAAAAGTCATCCCTAGCGACGGTGTGTAATCCCAAGCTATGGAAGTAATAGGCATCTTGGTTCAGTTATCCAAAGAAATAGATATATAGATGTGAATATCATACATAATTAAAGTTGGGTAGCTCAAACATAGAAGTGCTTAAGAAAATTTATGTAACAAAAAAGTACCATGAAAACACAAGGCAATTCTATGAAAGAACAATTAGACCAATCTAATTCTACGCATTGAATGCTAGGACATAAATGAATAACTAGTAACAAAGATTAGTGTCACTTCAGTGAGAATGTGAAATAAATGTGTAATAAAATTAGAAAATATAGTAAAAGATGATTATCTTAGGAGAAATACTACCGCAACATCTATCAAAAATTAAATCACAGATAATAGATTTCGATGATATGGACATATATAGGGAAGAGAAGAAGGGGCACTTGAGTAGATTAACATTTTTAAAAAATAATGAGAAAAAGGAGTAGGGCAAAAGCAACTTAGTTGGGTATTATACAAAAATATTTTATATAAAATGGAAGTTAATATCCCGTAACTTTTATGTATATTCTTTGTAGCTGCTTGCAATAACCCGAATGAACTAGAAGTAATTCCAAATTAATTAGTTGTTGAAAAATAAATAAGAATATTAGCGAATGTAAATAAAATAGATCAACCTAACTTGTCATTGAAAGTTTTATACAAAATAATGTTGACGATGCCTACATTTATTGCAGAGCCACTTGTAGTACCTACTTTTAATTAAAGTATATTTAAACACAAAATTAAAATGGAGAGAAACAGGAATGTCACATTTTCTGTGAGAATCTATGTGTAAAAAAGAAAAATTGAAAGTGAAATCGCATTTTAAGAGGGAGTTCAAGTTTTCAGATGAAAAAAAAAAGAAATTGAAGAACCCAAATTTGAAATGAGATATAAATCAATGATATACATTACTTTTCAAAAATAAGGAAAATAAATAGATAATTTATAGATCATCAATAGTTTACTTTTCAAAAATCTAGATTTCACTTTTCTTGTGCGCTCTAATGTAATAATATATAGATTAAAATATAAATATAGTTGTAATTCAAGAACATGTTTTTCCGAAAAGTATGACATTAAAAATGGATCAAATATAATTTGAAATATAATTCGACATGGCATATGGTTTGAAAGGTGATTGAGACCGATTTGAAATATAATAGTGATTTCCACATGCGTTGCACGTGGTATAGTAGTAGAGGTGATAAAAAAAATCTTTGGAAATAAAAAGTCATATATACCAAATTTCTTAGCAATCAAACCATCCAACAGTTACAGGTGTTTGTATAATGGACCTAACAGCTAATAAACGTAACATCAAAACAGCCAATGTTTAAGAATATGAATTTATTCTTGAGCCATTGCCAATATGCTTAAACTTTTAGATCGGTTCGTAAGCAATGATTTAATAAAGTATTAGAGCTAGAAGTCTATAGTTCAAGCCCGGTGACCCTGGATTATCTCTAAAAATCTGACTTAGGGTTGGGAAAGCCTATGCTGAATTAAATCTATGCTGCAAAGAAAATAAACATGTAAGTGAGCAGGCATGTAAGCATGTAACATTATCATTAGACCATAACCCACAACCTTAAGCTTTTAGGTCAGTTTGTAATAAGTGATTTAACACAATGAATTAGAAATAAAATACAACTACCAACTACCACAATTCTAAATTTTCTTTTCTGATCATAGAAACGCATCCAGTCATTACTCACCCATAAACAGCGAGGCCAAATCATCTATGCATCTTAAGGTTCTCCCACCCACTTGCCTACTGATAATATCCTCGCCAACCTTTTCATTTTATGCTGTTTTACTTCAACGGAAAAAATGTTTGGATTTGTACCAATGGTTTCATCATCAAATTTATATGCTTGATATGTCAAAGCTTGGACCAATCTACTATCTAGAAGTTTCACAAAAGGGAAGACAATGTTCTTCAAAGAAGAGATCATTATGAATCAATCAAATGCAGTAAGTGTTATCGCAAAAAGTCAAAATTGAGAATATTGTTATTTGAATCAAAGAGCCAAGATTAGTCCCCCAACACACACAAACAAAAAGAAAAAAAGGTATATGTCATAAAAGATTAAAGGGAAAAAAGAATCCCAACTCCTAATGTACTATACTTCCAGATAATGACATTAATGGAAAGGAAGTTCAAGCAATCAAACCAAGCAGAGACCAGCGATGTCAAAAATAGTACAAAGAAATAGAGTAAACGCTGATTCATTACAAAGTTATTTTACAAGATAGCTGAGCCAGATTCACAAGAACAAAGCCATAAGATACACATTCTTGGCATTCTTAGCTTCAGCAAATCTAGTACTATAATATTTCAATTTCTTATTCATCTAATCATATGAGCAACAATAATTTCTGAGCATATCTGGATTAGCAGGCACACACCATACACACTAAATTATAAGAAGATAAAAACTACAGCATATTACTGCCCATAACAAAAATCAGGTAAAGCACAGTAAGCTACTGACACCAACAGATTTGTGTTTAATTCGTTTTCATCACCTCTAGTTTTCAGATATTTCACCATTATTTTAAGGTAAAAGTAACTGCTGCTGACAGTTTAAAGGCAGAGCTAATTAATATATATGTTAAGCAAGCTCAATCAATCAGCTTAATAGCAACAATTCCAATTCATAGAGGACTACAGATTGTGACACTAATGAAGAAAAGGAAATAATGTTGACGAACAAAAAACATACCATTCAACCACTTTCTTCTCCGAAGTCTTCTCCAATCCTTCATCAAAAGATTCAGATTCTATTTCTCTTGAAGCATCAGCACCAGGCACATTACTAATAAAGGATATAAGCAACGAATCAGGTGCGGTATGTGAGGGAGCTGTTGAGTATGAAGTTCCCCCAAGAAGAGATTGTAAGCACCCATCCCGTATCTCCTTCCTAAGGAAATCAAAGGTAGAATGTGTCCCTGGTGATCCTTTACGTAACCTCCTTCGGTGTTGCAAGTAAGTTCTTGTTAAAGAATTCAAAAATCTATTTCTTATAAATCTAAAATGTAATATTCAAGTTTCTAATTTCAAGTTTTAATTATACTGTTTAGTTAATTATTGTATTAAATATATTAAAAAAAAACTGATATGCTAAATAAATTATAAATATTTTAATAGTATAGTGTAACTCAAAATAGAATTTAAAATGTATTAAAAATGAGTTGAGTTTATATAAAAATAATTAGACCTAAGAGTAACAATTTTAGTGCGTGAAGTTAGTCGGTTTGTTTGTGTGCAGCGTCCTGTGGGGAAAAATAGAAGAAGCGCTCGTACGAGAGAAGGTAAATACTTTTAATATATATGTAATAAATGTATATGTTTATAGTAATTTGTTGAAGATAATTATAGTTAGGTTAGCTCTGTTGTCAAAAGAGAAATACGTGAAAGAGAGAGAAAGAGATTTTGGTTAGTTTCTACGCGGCGAGATTTTAATAACTCAAATTGAGGTAGGGGAAACCAACTTTATATGATTTATTTGTTGATTGCTAGAAATAGGTTGTATTGCCTATTTATGTTGATGTGCTTATATTTTCTATTCTTATTATTATATCGTTGATAGATTATTTTTCATCGTTATTAATATATTATTTTGGATATTGAGTTATTTATTTAGTATTAAAAGATGTTTTAGGATCACTCTCGACCTAACTAATATGATCCACTACGTAATTCATCTATTAGCGGGACGAGGCGTGACATTTAATATTGCAACTTTTAATGATCCAAAAAACACTTTAAGATAGTCATCATATATGCGCTACAAGAACATAAATTATTCTTGGCCCAAAATCTATAAGCCTAACATTTTTAGGCAACTAGTAATCAAATACCTAAGATGTCACAGGGCTCATATTCAAACTCTAGTGACCTTTAATTATTTCTAGCATGTGGTTAAAAAAAAGGCCTATATTGAATTGTTGTCATGCTGTCAAGTACATTAACTTACACATGAAGAGCCATGTAAGAATAAATTATTACTAGGCCATGACTTATGGCATAAGCTTTTAGGTATAACATGCACAAAATAAAATAAAGAAAAAAAGAGAAAAAGAACAATGGCAACGTAATGAAAAATCCATCGAAGATCATGTAGAAGGATATTTTAAATAAGTTTGCATGTTGCATTGTTATGTGACCAACCATGTCCATCACAACTCCTGCCAAACAAATAGGACAAATCTGCAGAAAAAAAAGGTCAGATGAAAACTTCATTAACCTCATATTACGAGACCATGACTAAGGAAACTCCTAGAAAGTACAATAAGTTTCTACGATAATGCTTGGCGGTCAAATCCTTCTAACAAAATCATCAAATATTCTAACAAAATTATGAGAAGATTTCAACTACAACATAAAAAGCTGAATGAAATCTGTGGCACGAGAACATAATGCTAATAAGAAAGCAAAGGAACAGTTTTCATGTAAATGGGATCACCTTTTAATCGTATTAAAGAAATTATAATGAGCAACACAAAAATAATGTGAAAAAATAAAGAAAAGGACTATGACAAGTTTTAGAAGTCGCTGCATTAATTTTGAAACAACAACTAAACTTTAACTCTATAAGGTGAGGTTAGTTACATGAATCTTTTATTTTCATTGCACTCTATTAAATAATGCCTCATTTGGCTTCAAGGATGTAAAATCATTCCTTACAATTTCTTATCATGTTGTTTTTAGTCTTCTTCTTTCTCTTTTCACATTATTAAAATCCAATAATCTAAATCTCCCTATTTTTATGTTCAAATTATCTAAGATAATTCTCTTTAAATTTATCCTAAATCGAGGCTACTTCAACCTCCTCATAGATGTACTCATTTCACATTTTGTCTTTTCATATACACTCACTCATCCACCTTAGCATCTCAATCTCTGCAATACATAATTTATTTATATAATTTTAAAATTATAATCTAGCGTTTAGCATCATATAATATCACTATTTTTACTATTATCTAATAAATATTACCTTTAAGTATAAGCAGGATTTTTTATCATGTAATGCACCGAATGTAATTCTCTACTAATTCATCTTACTTGGTGATAATATCCCCATCTATTTTCGCGTCACTTTGTATGACTGAATCGAGATATCTAAGCCTCTAGCTCTTCATAATAACTTGATCAATTATTTTATCCTCAATACTAGTGCTTTTATCTTAATTAAATTTGTACTCAATATATTCAATTGTAAATCTATTGAAACAAAAGCCTTAGATATTCCTCCATAACTCAAATTTTATATTATCTTTTACTATCTTTTAATATCTTCTTGCCACTAATTAACTATATTACAGGATAAGCTAAATCATCAAACAGCCTCGTTATACTAACATAGTTCTACCACCTTTGCTAACCAATTCTTCATGAAGACCATCTTTCATCACATTGGCAGGCAAAACTACGACAATCTATTTCACATTGTTCTATTTATAATAGTTATTTTGTAATATATTCAATCAACTTAAAATATGCATAAGTATTACAATCAACTCAAAAAAAAGAAAGGTTATTTCGATTTCAACTAAAACCAAAGGCTCAAATCTGTTAGCAGGATTATAGGAATTTCTGACATTTTTCCATTGGCACAACATATCATCCTGGTCACCAACAGTAAGATTACCGAGGCACACATCATACTTTGAAATGTGAAGAATGCACATAATAAAACATACATTTTGCAACACCAGTTAGTTAACAAATAGGGTAAGCTGATGATGACGTTAAATCCAAATATGATGCAGGGGTATTTCAGATCCTTATAGATGCATTGACTCGATTTTCTCATTTGAGTGAAGTTGGCTTATTATATAGTTTTTTTTTGTTTTATTTGAGCCATTTATTGTATTGATTTTGGACTAAATTTGTATCAGTGGGAACTCCACTTTGGTGTCTTATAAATAAAATTGATCTATTTGGATGTAACTAGGTCATTGAGGATATGTAGGTCATATTTGAGTTAGTTAGATTCAAATTTGATCAATTGAGTTCAATTTGGTTCAAATTATATGTTCAAAGGGGTCAAAAAGGATTGGTTTGTGATAGGACTGCAAAATGGAGAGTGCTCTGTAATTGCTCCATTAATTAACCTTCTCCAACCCTAAAGGACTAATCAAGTCTCCCTCTTCATTGCCCACCTCACACCTGATAGTCACCACAGCTACGACTCCACCCACGACGCTGTCATTTGGTCGACTCCCTCAATCGTCGGTAATGACACGCACGATGCTACATTTCCTCCATCACATCCGGACCACGAAGACATCAATTCTGCACATAATTGCACACATTATATGGCAACTATCTCTTCTCCTATATAGGCTTAGAGGTATGATGATGATGGGAATAATTTGATACTATTTCTAAGTTTGAGTGGAGCACATAGTTGGCGTTTCTCTTCTAATTAGATGACTCCGGGTAGGTGGCCACGGATTTGACGCCAGCATAATAGAGGGCTATAGTTGGTGTTCTTCTATTCTTCAGATCCAATGCAAGTGGCATTGATTCGGCTCTGATTTAGCACAGGTGGCATCGATTCAGTTTTCTTCGATATTGGGAGCGAGAAGGGGCTGTGGCTGCCATATCAAAGGCCTGAGGTTTATCTAGTGTCAGGGCTTATAATTTTTCCTTCTTGATTTCTTTAATTGTCTTCTTTCTTTGCTATTTCATTGTTGGTTGATCTTTATCATGTTTCCCATATGTTGGATCTGATCAAAATGATATATTTCTCTGCTTTCATGGTTAATTATTGATGTAAAAACAGATCTTTTATTGTCAAAGTTCCTGGTATTCAACAACATTTTGCTCTGACCCTGTTGTTGGTGCTGATTTCAATAATAATGCCTAAAGTACAGGATCAATAGTGCCACTGACACGGCATAAACATCAAACTTAAATAATGTTTCAAATATTGTAAAAACAAAAAAATCATGACATCAAAAATGAAGCTTCAGACACTCTGTAAGATCTAATAAGGCAAGGGTTGAAATACTAAATCGCTCTTAATGATGAATAGATCAGGCATTTTTTTTCAACGCAATGCAGAACACCAAACATGTTAACAAATCCAAATATGGCCTATAAAGAATAATGAAGATGCAAATAAAGCCATAACTCGCATAAAACATTAAAGCATATAGTTAGTTCACATAAAGAAAGGAAATAAAGTGAGGATGGCAAAATGGAAGTTGTAGCTTATGTAATTTGCTTTTCTTTAAGGGAACCATATTGTTCTCAAAAGGTAAACAACAGTACAACATTAGGGAAACCATATTGCGACACAAAGAAAAGATAATATTCCTTCCTTGAAGCAGAAAAATACATAAAAGTAGAGCAGCCCTAATTAGACAAATATGTTACTAGCGTTTAAAATTGGAGAAAAAAAAAAAAACAGCTTTACGAACATTTTAACAGATTCCCATTTTGTAAACTGGTTGTACTATACCAACCTTAAAGCAAAATCCAACCCAACAGATAATCATCTTCCTAAATACCACTATATATCCTTTTAGGACAGAAAATTGCATTTTACTAGAAGTATTATCATTATAAAGGAGAAACAGCAACAAAAACAGTAAAAACTTGCAAGAAAACTTCACCAAAGCTTAATAAGGAACCATTTCATTGAATCAGCCTACATACTAAGACAATCAAAAGCGACAACCTCTAAAACTACAATTTCCTCGCAACCCTATCCCAAAATACCACAAAATAGGAGGAATCAATACCCCATTCTTCGCCTCGGCCTGATGCTCGTCGTCGATGTGGCAGCACAGACCGACAATGTCGTAATCCTCGTCGCAGAACGGGCAGGGAAACTCGGCACGCGACTCTTCTTCCCCTTCCATCTCCACGAAGGTAAGGTAAGGATCTACACTATCGAATAAATCCAGTAAACCGCCCCCCCAGAAAGGAAAATCGGAGCAAACCACTCGAATGTTACTCACCACATCGGGACTGCAGCGCGTTATGATGACGTTTCGATGCCGCTGAGAACCGGCTCCAAGAAGCGCTTTCCATGGCTTGCAGTCGGTAAAACCCCTATTCCCAAATTGATGAATGGAAAGTAAAAAATATTACTTCTGTTGTACTTCAATATATTATCTGGCTGGCATCAGCTTAGATAATAGAGATGGAGAGGGACAGAGATCTGAGGGAGTACGGCAACACAAAAGCTACTACATGCTGAGAGAGAGAGAGAGAGAGAGAGAGAGAGAGAGAGAGAGAGAGAGAGAGAGAGAGGGGAGGGGAGGGGGCTGCTGAGGAAGAAGGCGAGCACACAGCCACACAGAACCGAGAAATGTTGAGCTAGACAGCGCGACAGCCTTCATTAAAAAAAAAAAAAAAAATTGTCACCCCCCAACAATTTTTTTTACAGAAATTACCACCTAAATCAAATATTTATAAATAAACCTTCATATTTTGAATGTAAATTAACAAATATCATCTCTATATTTAAAACTACCTTCTATTTATGTAATATGATATGATCTCAATATAGAGGTACATTTTAAGGTAAAATCGTGAGACTAATGATGAAAAATTTTACAGTTAAATGTGCTTGGACTGGAGTAGCAATGGGATGAGTGACCTTCTGAAAAATACTCCAGTCACGTAATTTTTTTAAAGCCGAAACAGACAATACCTCTATAATGGGATCACAGCATGTTACAATTTATTACATGCAATTTTAGCTTAATTAAAATTAACATGTATAATAAAGATATTATCTAGCTTTTAAATAAAATCTACTATTTATGTTTTTCATATCTATTTTTTCTAAATCTCTTCTATTTTAATTTTTTATCTATTTTTAATATTTTTATTTTTTTATAATTCTATTAGTGTGAATCTTCTTGAAATAAGTTAGATATAATCTTAGTTATATGTACTAACCTTAGTTGAGTAAAAAAAATAACAAATAGAAATTATCGTGAAGTCACGTTTTATAAATTTACATTCAAAATATAGGAAACTACTTATAAATATTTAATTTAAAGAGTGTCGTCTATAAATATTTGACTTAGATAATACTACTTATAAAAAGATTTTTTTGAGAACTACAGATGTAAATTTCTCAAAAAAAGACAGCATGATAGCCTGTCACCGCATAGAAATACTATGTGAACTACATAATCTATTATTTGGTACTTACTTAAAGAGTTGTTTGGTGCCTACAATAGACTTGATATTTATACTATTGATCATACTAAAAATTAAAATAAATTTTTATTATAAAAAATAAAAATAATATTAAATTAAATTTTATCACATTTTATATAATTTTTAATAAAAAATTTATTTTATTTTACATCTTACGTAATTTTTAATGTAACTAAATTTATTTTTTATCATACACATATCTCAAGACAAGCCCAAAATATGAGCACGTGTATGAGAAATAGGGTGAAATGTACAAGTATGAATGTACAAAGAGAAATAAATTTAAGAAAAAATATATAATACAGTGCATCAATGTAAAAAAAATTAGCAGACTATTATAATAATATGATATATATACATATCATATATAATAATTTATGGACATTGATGGTAAAAATCTGTCATAAATGAGTTAACGATCTTGATCAGTTGAGACGATGTAATAAGAGAAAAGTAAGTTGCAAAAAGATAAAGTTAACATAGTTCAAAGTTAATTCTCTTACGTCCATGCAGCTGTTTTAAGGAAATAAACGTTCCATTAAGTATCAAAGAAAATATAGGAGATTGAGCATTGCTCGGGGATAGGGATGCTAGGTTCAGCTTCAATGTGAAGGGATTCAAAGAGAGGAGAAGAGATCCTTCTATACATGCACAAAGTCTTATTTACAGTAGACTCGAGTGATTCCTAACTATTTAGTACACTTCCAGAATGCTAACATGTGGCCAGGAGATGTAGGGCTTGTCAAAGACGGGGAATCTGCCTTAAGAGGAGGGGCGTGCTTTATCCGAATAGGTTTCATCGAGACTTAAGATTTTCAACAAAATTGTTAAATAGAACTGATAGAGATAATGAATACTCAAAGAATCAACCATATTTTGCCCTCAACTATTGAAAAAAAATCAATATCCAAAAATTCTAAAGCAGCATTTGGTTCAATGTTATTTTTATATTATGTCATGCTATTTAGATATCAAGACATTTATATATTATTTTTTTATTAATAATTTATAATTTTTTAAAATAATTATTATTTTTAAATAACATGACATAATATTAAGATAATATTGAACTAAACACCCCCTAAAATATATATTTATTGCCTATTTATTTAACAAGATTGAAATTAATCTAATTAATTTTAACTAATCATATCATATCATATATCAAATTTAATATTAAAAATTAACTATATTTTACTTCATATACATATTTTAAAATAATTTTTTTTTTCACATTTTACATAAATACCGAAGTAATAATTAACTTATGTTACATTTTTTACGTATCTCAATATAATAACTAGCTTTATTTTATATTATTCACAATCTTCAATAAAAAAAATTTTAATTCAAATTTAATTTTAACTTTATCTTAAATTATCTATAAATTAATACGTCGAGTTTGAGTCGAGTCGTGGTTGGCTCAGCTCAAACTCGAGTCCTTATTACTATCCTTGGCCATTTGCAAACGTATGAGGGTACCATGGCAAATAACTAATTTTTGAGAGCCTCATCTGAAAATTAACCACTGCAGTTCCACAAACTATAGGGAACGGGAGGCGGCCAGGCGGGGAAGCAGAATCGCTACGATTTCCATTCTTCAGATCCGAATCAAGACCAACGCGCCCTCCTCTTGCCCACACCGAAAACCCTATTTCTTCGCCACCACCGCCGTCTGATCGTCGCCGGCGTCATCCAAAGCTAAGCTCCGGCGAGCCGGTGATAAGATTCCGGTGTTTCTTGTGTCGTCTCTTCTTTGTTTCTCCACTGTGGCCCCTTCTTCCAACGATGGTCGGCTCCTCGGCCCGCAGCTACGGCGTCGACCGCTTCTACAACCCGCCAGCTGTGCGCCGCCAGCTTGAGCAGCAGCGCAAGCAGCGCGAGCTTCTCAAGCATCCCTCGTCAGCGCCACCTACAAAGCCGGCGCCGGCGCAGAAGTCTCGTCCATCCTCGCAGCCGCTCCCGGAGGATAGGCGGATCGAACTGGAGGCCTCGTCCTTTAAGGCCTCGGCGTCCTGTTCCTCCGCCGCTGCCTCCGTCGCAGAGGTTCCTGCGGGGAATTTGGATCGCTTCCTCGAATCGATTACTCCAATCGTCCCTGCCTTGTACTTTCCCAAGGTTCAATATATTCTAATCAAGGTCGATTGTGGTTCTCGGTGCAGTGTTCTTTAGTTATCTTCCTAATGGGTCGTTGGGGTTGTTAAAATACGATCAGATGAGCGTGAGAGGGTGGAGGAGCGACAGTATGGAGCCTCAGAAACCCTACTTCAGCCTTGGGGATCTCTGGGAGTCTTTTAAGGAGTGGAGTGCTTATGGCGCAGGGGTGCCATTGGTGTTAAACGAGAGCGACTGGGTGCTACAATACTACGTACCCTACCTCTCGGCCATTCAACTTTTCGTTGATCCTAATATGTCATCACTGAGATTGAGGTAAAGCTTTGGCTTCCACGAAACTAGTTTGATGTCTGTTCTCGCGGGTAACTTCTGGTGATGGTAGATTTTCATAGATCTTCGTGACTCTTTATCAATCTGAATGCTTTCTATTTAAAGTTAACCATTCATGTTGCTGCTTTGCTTCTGGCTGCCTGATGCGAAATATTTGCAAATGCACAAAATTGATTCAAGTAATATAGTTGATGAGACCAAATCATTCCGGATTGAATAACTAAGTACCATGGTCCTGCAACCCTTCTTGTAATGCTAATGTCCATTCTGTATGATCAGAGTCATGGGAAGAATGCTGCTTCTTTAGATGTTACCAGGAAACATATGAATCCTTTAAGAAGTAAAATGGCTTTTCATTTATTCTACAATTTCTTTGTTGGCTTACTGCCAGCCATTCAAGAAACCATGTAGCTGACGTTTGAAGTGCTTAACCAAGTAACGCATGCGATTAATCATGCCTTTGAAAGAGCTCTTTTAGGAATAGTCCATTTGGCATGGTTGCAAAGTTTATACTTTGGTATAAAACTGAAGAAACATGCTGAGGCGTCTGCTTGCACGTTCTCTGTGTGTTTGCATGTTCCATAAAGCACTTGTACATTGAATGGCATGCACAAAAAACATTTCGATTGTTACACAACGAGAATGACTTGTTTCTTTCAACTTGTTTTGCAGAAAAGCTTGTGGTTTTAGCATATGTATAAATGATATGTATACATATATATATATATATAATTTATAAAGAAAGTGTGCATAATATGTGAGAATGTGCATGTTATTGATGAAAAATTGTTAATTCTTCTATCATAAAAATCAGTTTGGTGGTTAATTTTCTTAGATGTTGAGATATCAGAATGGATCATATTAGTGGAAATAAATGCATCTTTTTACAAGTTAAACTTTGTAAATAATAGGTTGTGCATTTTAGTTAACTCTCTTGAACATTCTAAGGCGACCTGGTGATGAAAGTGATGGGGATCCTTACCTGGATACTAGCAGTGAAGGTACCAGTGAGAGTGGTGAAGCAGATATGCTTACTAGGGACAGGCCTTTCATGGGGAGCACAAGTTGCGTCAGACAAAAAGCTTCTGTCAGTGAATACGGTGAGTTTCTGAGTTCGTCCATTCTTCCAGAATTTGAGTACTTGGAGAGTGATCTTCCACATTTTAGAGAACCTCTTGCTAATAAGGTAAGATAATACCTAAATTAAAAAACCATTCTTTAACTGTATTTTGAATTTTTGTTCAATATCGCATTTGTTGTCAATTTGCATTGCAGATTTCAACCCTTGCGAGTAAATTTCATGACCTAAAGAGTTATAAAAGCTGTGATCTTCTTCCTTCTAGTTGGATGTCTGTAGCATGGTATATCTTATTCCCTTAATTCTAGTGATTCTGGTTCTCCCTCGATGCAATTGAGCATTTCTTAGCACCCAGTTAGCAATATATTACCCGGATTTGATGCAGGTATCCTATATATAGGATCCCAATTGGGTCCACATTGCAGGATTTGGATGCATGTTTTCTGACTTTTCACTTTCTTTCAGCACCATCAAAAGGTAAGAATCTTATATCCGTTTGTCCATTTCTTCCAAATGCTGTGTGCTTTTTCTTTGTTAACAATCAAGAACACATTGAGGCATGGCAAACATGATTGCTTAAACCTTATTTTTGTGTCATATCTGATGCACTCTATTCCCAGCCATGCAAATTTCATCATGAGTGGATTTGCCTTTAATTCCTCTCCTTGATAGTACCCTAATGTTTCTTCTTGTAGATCTTGTTATGACTTATTAGGGCTGAAAATTAAAGACAAAATTTACTAGGGACGAGCATTCCACCACTTTTCCAAGTAAAGTCACCTAGAGTGACATGATGAGTTAAATGATTACTTGTCTCATAGTATAAATGGTAGATTACATGCATGGAACAACACAAGAAATTCATTTATTTGCTCTAGCACTTGGCCTTACTTTCTTTTCTCTCGGATTGCCATATAACTGCTCTCGAGTAAAGTAGTTTGCTGCTTTCAATTTTGTTATTTTCTAAACCTTGATGCCGTGCTGGTTGAAGAATCTCCATTGAATTTCCTTTCATCCAAACCCCTTACACCTTTGATGCTTAATTGCTTTCTTAGCTATAACTTTTAGCCTGTTAAATTTGCACATTTCTTAGCAACAAGGACTGCACATGTGAGTAACCTCTTCCTACAGCCTTAGACAAATAAGGCCTCATGATCCATAATAATAATTCCCACTCTAACCATCCATTACCTTGAATAGATCCGTCAAAGTTGATTTTAAACCAATTAGGATGGGGAATTCAATGTTCTTCGAGAGCGATACCTAGCCCCAAAGGACCATTTGGTTGTTGGTGTCTTCCGCATTGCTTTAATTCAACTTGAACCATGCTTGTGACATCGGTCACAATGGTATCTAGGGGTGGGACTAGTCCTCCATGCACTTTGGAGTTCCTAACTCTCCAACAGTAGTAGAGTGTACAAGCTCAATCTTTTGTCATGTTTTTTGAGTTGGTTGTCTTAGCCATCAACTCAAGCTTCTCCTACAAAGGAAATGTTAGTAGAAATAAAACATATTTTGAATTTCAAGAAATAAAACATATTTTGAATTTCAAGAAATAAAACATATTTTTGTTGAAGTAAACACCTTACTTATATATGTTACATTTTTTGCCGAAATGAAGTTTTCCTCCTCTCCACACTCAAAGGACATCTTTCCTAAACTTATCCCTTTTGATGGGATCATGCTATTTTTGGGACTGCGCTTTTGCATATTCTCCATGAGAATATGTAGTCGGAGTTGGGTAAGGACTTTCCAACACCGTTAACCAAAAGGCATATCATTCCTCATTTCCTCTTGCTTTTTGTAAATAGTGGCAATGCAATTTTTAGTAAACTCATTTTTGCCCGGACCAATCTTTCACCTGATTGTTGACCTTGCTGATGGATATAATTATGCCCCTTGTGTCATCATCAAATTGCTACTTGATTTTTGTCTCTATTCCACTCAGAATCTATTATAACATTAGCAATTTATGATGGGAATTCATCCATATAAGTAGGCCACACATGTACGGGAATAGTAGAGTTCCATGGTTCCTCCATAAAATATATGGCCCTCACATCATTTACAAGCGAAATCATGTAACCTTGGCATATTTTTCTCCCCAAACAAATGAGCTTTCATGCCCAAGTATCATCTTTCCTTACTTCGAACATGTATTTTATTTTCCCTTATTTACCCTTGAAGCTATCTCTCCGAATATATTCATTATCAATCATAAATCTAGCCACTAGAAATCTTCTCTATAGCTTAAGATCATGGATGCCAAGGCTTCCTTATTCTTAGATTGTAGAGCTCATTCCAAGACATATAATGCATAGCTTTAGATTCAATATCTCTACTTCAAATAAATTATCTTATGAGTTTCTCAATATGGTCAATCACATTTGAAGGAACACATGTATGCGAAAGGGCATACACAAGCATGGAAGTTAATATACTATTTATCAATATTATTCTTTTTGCGGGTGATATTTTTGTAAGCGATGGCTGCCTCACTTTCATGTGTTTGTTCTATTTATAAATGATGTAATAATTGCTGAGAAAACAATCTTTATGTGCTTATGTTTAGTTAGAGGGATCCCTAGATAGAGCTATTTCTTTGATCACAATATAAATATTTGTTGCTATATGCAACCCTCCTATGGAGCCCTTTTCAGCTTTTGGAAAGGTTGCCCCCACAAAGAATATTTGCTTATGCTCAAGAAGTACTCGAAGAGACACTGTGTTTTCATCGCATGCACACACAGTACCACCTGGCTTTCTTACGATGGAGCTATTAGAAAACTCCACCTTCACCACCCAAAAACTGTCAATCACGTTTCTATTTACAATCATAAACTAGTCTCCCAAAGGAAAAATATATTAGGATTATAGTCCCTAATTAAATTAGCCAAGTCGTTGTGGGAGTTGGTCTTTTGTACTGAAATATAGTTCCAAAAAAAAGGCCTTATCCACAAGCATCATATGTCCTTCCCCTGCTAGAACTTGCAAATGAGAGCTGTATTCTAATTCTTCTCCTCCTTTTGTCATCCTGAGGGCAGGTTGGTCATCAGCTTCATGAGATTGTTTTTGGAAACATTATATCTAGGTTTGACGCTGGCTTTATTCTTGTTCTTATGATGAATTTTCAGCCCATGTTGTATGTCTTGGTTCTCTAAATCTTTCCTTTATTTCTTTGTTAGTGTTTGCTGTTTCTTTCAATACAAAAACAGTTGGAGGTGGTTTTACTACCCTGAAAATCAGATTACAATCTCCTTCAATATT
The DNA here is from genome assembly GCA_002786265.1 of Apostasia shenzhenica. Lineage (NCBI taxonomy): Eukaryota > Viridiplantae > Streptophyta > Magnoliopsida > Asparagales > Orchidaceae > Apostasia > Apostasia shenzhenica. Next base: position 3,919,525 of record KZ452001.1, read on the forward strand.
ACTTCTTTGAGCTTTATTAGTTATCTTGCTGATAGCGTGACTAGTTTGCAAGATTACGTCAGTTTTTACTCCTGAAGAATGTACTTCTGTATTGAAAGGGATAAAATCCCTCTCCTTTATTGCTGCATTTGGATCATTATATTTCTACTGCTTCCAGCTTTCAAAGTTTGCAAACTTGGAGCTGTCATACTATTTTGATGCTTTAGCTGCCTTATAAATGGTTGTACACCAGTGTACGGAAATTTATGGTTCCCTTTACATCTGCTATGTTGCTGGTCTTGGTTCCTTGCTCAGAAATACTGCTCTTTGCCACTCAGTTTTGTTGCAGGACTATGGTTCCCAGGTCTCGGTTTACTCAAGTTTTTGTTTAAGAATTACAAGAGTCTAGGACCCAGTTTTTCTTGTTCCATTTTGCTCCCTGCTGTATTGGATGATGAGGTGCCATTGCCATTATTTTTAGGTGCAGCGTTTGAAGAGTTAGGCAAATCTCCATTTGCATCTTACCCCTATTTTTAGAAACCTGCTTATTTTCTAGTTGCTGCTGAACATTCGTTTCATCTCTTTGTGGACAATGAATATTCCTATGTCCATCTTCCCACATTCAAAGCACAACGAAGTGGTACTTTCATAAGCACAATACTGAAATGGAGTTAGTTTAACTTTAAATTGACCTGATGATGCATAAGTCAATATTTAGAGGTATTAAATGTGTACATTTTGTAGTGTACATTGAAAGAAATGAGTATGTGACATATCTCAGAGTTAGTAAAGTCTCCATTTGCATCTTTAACTTTGGTTCGATCTTCAACACCCCTATTTTTAGAAATCTGCTCATTTCCTAGTTGCTGCTGAACATTCGTTCCATCTTTTTGTGGATAATGAATATTCTTATGTCCACCTTCCCACATTCAAACTATTTCAAAGCCCAGGGAAATCATACCTTGATACGAACGACATTGAAACGGTGTCAGTTCAACTCAAAATTAATTTGATGATGCATAAGCAAATGTGTAGAGGTATTTAATTTGTATGTTTTGTAGTTTGTATGAAATATGTGAGCATGTGACATATCTCTTACTATATATACAAAGTTGGTACCTATAAGTTGTTGTAATTGAGCCTTTTCATTTTATCTTCATATTTACCTTAATCCTCCTTCACGCTACCTTCCTATTAGTCTCTTGAGAGAGAGAAAGAGTGTGTGTGTGTGTGAGGGAAGAGAGGAGAGAGTGAGAATGGAGGGAAGAAAGAAGAGTGAGAATGAGGTTGAACTGCTTCTCTCGAAGAGAGAGAGGGAGAGGGGCACATGTAAGAGAGGGAAAGAGCAGGAGGAAAAGAGAGTGAGCGAAGTGCTTTCTTCGGGAGGGGGGGGAAAGAGAGAGAGAGAGAGAGAGAGAGAGAGAGAGAGAGAGAGAGAGAGAGAGATGAGACCTTGCAGCCGAGGGAGCAGATATCAAGGTATCGTTTGCTTGAGCCCATCCTATGTCAAGTCTTATGGTTTTATTCCCCAAAAGGTGCTTTGACATCCTACAGAATTCTCTTCCG
>KZ452001.1:3927502-3944457 GCA_002786265.1 Apostasia shenzhenica
AAAAAAAAAAAAAAAATTGTCACCCCCCAACAATTTTTTTTACAGAAATTACCACCTAAATCAAATATTTATAAATAAACCTTCATATTTTGAATGTAAATTAACAAATATCATCTCTATATTTAAAACTACCTTCTATTTATGTAATATGATATGATCTCAATATAGAGGTACATTTTAAGGTAAAATCGTGAGACTAATGATGAAAAATTTTACAGTTAAATGTGCTTGGACTGGAGTAGCAATGGGATGAGTGACCTTCTGAAAAATACTCCAGTCACGTAATTTTTTTAAAGCCGAAACAGACAATACCTCTATAATGGGATCACAGCATGTTACAATTTATTACATGCAATTTTAGCTTAATTAAAATTAACATGTATAATAAAGATATTATCTAGCTTTTAAATAAAATCTACTATTTATGTTTTTCATATCTATTTTTTCTAAATCTCTTCTATTTTAATTTTTTATCTATTTTTAATATTTTTATTTTTTTATAATTCTATTAGTGTGAATCTTCTTGAAATAAGTTAGATATAATCTTAGTTATATGTACTAACCTTAGTTGAGTAAAAAAAATAACAAATAGAAATTATCGTGAAGTCACGTTTTATAAATTTACATTCAAAATATAGGAAACTACTTATAAATATTTAATTTAAAGAGTGTCATCTATAAATATTTGATTTAGAGAATACTACTTATAAAAAGATTTTTTTGAGAACTACAGATGTAAATTTCTCAAAAAAAGACAGCATGATAGCCTGTCACCGCATAGAAATACTATGTGAACTACATAATCTATTATTTGGTACTTACTTAAAGAGTTGTTTGGTGCCTACAATAGACTTGATATTTATACTATTGATCATACTAAAAATTAAAATAAATTTTTATTATAAAAAATAAAAATAATATTAAATTAAATTTTATCACATTTTATATAATTTTTAATAAAAAATTTATTTTATTTTACATCTTACGTAATTTTTAATGTAACTAAATTTATTTTTTATCATACACATATCTCAAGACAAGCCCAAAATATGAGCACGTGTATGAGAAATAGGGTGAAATGTACAAGTATGAATGTACAAAGAGAAATAAATTTAAGAAAAAATATATAATACAGTGCATCAATGTAAAAAAAATTAGCAGACTATTATAATAATATGATATATATACATATCATATATAATAATTTATGGACATTGATGGTAAAAATCTGTCATAAATGAGTTAACGATCTTGATCAGTTGAGACGATGTAATAAGAGAAAAGTAAGTTGCAAAAAGATAAAGTTAACATAGTTCAAAGTTAATTCTCTTACGTCCATGCAGCTGTTTTAAGGAAATAAACGTTCCATTAAGTATCAAAGAAAATATAGGAGATTGAGCATTGCTCGGGGATAGGGATGCTAGGTTCAGCTTCAATGTGAAGGGATTCAAAGAGAGGAGAAGAGATCCTTCTATACATGCACAAAGTCTTATTTACAGTAGACTCGAGTGATTCCTAACTATTTAGTACACTTCCAGAATGCTAACATGTGGCCAGGAGATGTAGGGCTTGTCAAAGACGGGGAATCTGCCTTAAGAGGAGGGGCGTGCTTTATCCGAATAGGTTTCATCGAGACTTAAGATTTTCAACAAAATTGTTAAATAGAACTGATAGAGATAATGAATACTCAAAGAATCAACCATATTTTGCCCTCAACTATTGAAAAAAAATCAATATCCAAAAATTCTAAAGCAGCATTTGGTTCAATGTTATTTTTATATTATGTCATGCTATTTAGATATCAAGACATTTATATATTATTTTTTTATTAATAATTTATAATTTTTTAAAATAATTATTATTTTTAAATAACATGACATAATATTAAGATAATATTGAACTAAACACCCCCTAAAATATATATTTATTGCCTATTTATTTAACAAGATTGAAATTAATCTAATTAATTTTAACTAATCATATCATATCATATATCAAATTTAATATTAAAAATTAACTATATTTTACTTCATATACATATTTTAAAATAATTTTTTTTTTCACATTTTACATAAATACCGAAGTAATAATTAACTTATGTTACATTTTTTACGTATCTCAATATAATAACTAGCTTTATTTTATATTATTCACAATCTTCAATAAAAAAAATTTTAATTCAAATTTAATTTTAACTTTATCTTAAATTATCTATAAATTAATACGTCGAGTTTGAGTCGAGTCGTGGTTGGCTCAGCTCAAACTCGAGTCCTTATTACTATCCTTGGCCATTTGCAAACGTATGAGGGTACCATGGCAAATAACTAATTTTTGAGAGCCTCATCTGAAAATTAACCACTGCAGTTCCACAAACTATAGGGAACGGGAGGCGGCCAGGCGGGGAAGCAGAATCGCTACGATTTCCATTCTTCAGATCCGAATCAAGACCAACGCGCCCTCCTCTTGCCCACACCGAAAACCCTATTTCTTCGCCACCACCGCCGTCTGATCGTCGCCGGCGTCATCCAAAGCTAAGCTCCGGCGAGCCGGTGATAAGATTCCGGTGTTTCTTGTGTCGTCTCTTCTTTGTTTCTCCACTGTGGCCCCTTCTTCCAACGATGGTCGGCTCCTCGGCCCGCAGCTACGGCGTCGACCGCTTCTACAACCCGCCAGCTGTGCGCCGCCAGCTTGAGCAGCAGCGCAAGCAGCGCGAGCTTCTCAAGCATCCCTCGTCAGCGCCACCTACAAAGCCGGCGCCGGCGCAGAAGTCTCGTCCATCCTCGCAGCCGCTCCCGGAGGATAGGCGGATCGAACTGGAGGCCTCGTCCTTTAAGGCCTCGGCGTCCTGTTCCTCCGCCGCTGCCTCCGTCGCAGAGGTTCCTGCGGGGAATTTGGATCGCTTCCTCGAATCGATTACTCCAATCGTCCCTGCCTTGTACTTTCCCAAGGTTCAATATATTCTAATCAAGGTCGATTGTGGTTCTCGGTGCAGTGTTCTTTAGTTATCTTCCTAATGGGTCGTTGGGGTTGTTAAAATACGATCAGATGAGCGTGAGAGGGTGGAGGAGCGACAGTATGGAGCCTCAGAAACCCTACTTCAGCCTTGGGGATCTCTGGGAGTCTTTTAAGGAGTGGAGTGCTTATGGCGCAGGGGTGCCATTGGTGTTAAACGAGAGCGACTGGGTGCTACAATACTACGTACCCTACCTCTCGGCCATTCAACTTTTCGTTGATCCTAATATGTCATCACTGAGATTGAGGTAAAGCTTTGGCTTCCACGAAACTAGTTTGATGTCTGTTCTCGCGGGTAACTTCTGGTGATGGTAGATTTTCATAGATCTTCGTGACTCTTTATCAATCTGAATGCTTTCTATTTAAAGTTAACCATTCATGTTGCTGCTTTGCTTCTGGCTGCCTGATGCGAAATATTTGCAAATGCACAAAATTGATTCAAGTAATATAGTTGATGAGACCAAATCATTCCGGATTGAATAACTAAGTACCATGGTCCTGCAACCCTTCTTGTAATGCTAATGTCCATTCTGTATGATCAGAGTCATGGGAAGAATGCTGCTTCTTTAGATGTTACCAGGAAACATATGAATCCTTTAAGAAGTAAAATGGCTTTTCATTTATTCTACAATTTCTTTGTTGGCTTACTGCCAGCCATTCAAGAAACCATGTAGCTGACGTTTGAAGTGCTTAACCAAGTAACGCATGCGATTAATCATGCCTTTGAAAGAGCTCTTTTAGGAATAGTCCATTTGGCATGGTTGCAAAGTTTATACTTTGGTATAAAACTGAAGAAACATGCTGAGGCGTCTGCTTGCACGTTCTCTGTGTGTTTGCATGTTCCATAAAGCACTTGTACATTGAATGGCATGCACAAAAAACATTTCGATTGTTACACAACGAGAATGACTTGTTTCTTTCAACTTGTTTTGCAGAAAAGCTTGTGGTTTTAGCATATGTATAAATGATATGTATACATATATATATATATATAATTTATAAAGAAAGTGTGCATAATATGTGAGAATGTGCATGTTATTGATGAAAAATTGTTAATTCTTCTATCATAAAAATCAGTTTGGTGGTTAATTTTCTTAGATGTTGAGATATCAGAATGGATCATATTAGTGGAAATAAATGCATCTTTTTACAAGTTAAACTTTGTAAATAATAGGTTGTGCATTTTAGTTAACTCTCTTGAACATTCTAAGGCGACCTGGTGATGAAAGTGATGGGGATCCTTACCTGGATACTAGCAGTGAAGGTACCAGTGAGAGTGGTGAAGCAGATATGCTTACTAGGGACAGGCCTTTCATGGGGAGCACAAGTTGCGTCAGACAAAAAGCTTCTGTCAGTGAATACGGTGAGTTTCTGAGTTCGTCCATTCTTCCAGAATTTGAGTACTTGGAGAGTGATCTTCCACATTTTAGAGAACCTCTTGCTAATAAGGTAAGATAATACCTAAATTAAAAAACCATTCTTTAACTGTATTTTGAATTTTTGTTCAATATCGCATTTGTTGTCAATTTGCATTGCAGATTTCAACCCTTGCGAGTAAATTTCATGACCTAAAGAGTTATAAAAGCTGTGATCTTCTTCCTTCTAGTTGGATGTCTGTAGCATGGTATATCTTATTCCCTTAATTCTAGTGATTCTGGTTCTCCCTCGATGCAATTGAGCATTTCTTAGCACCCAGTTAGCAATATATTACCCGGATTTGATGCAGGTATCCTATATATAGGATCCCAATTGGGTCCACATTGCAGGATTTGGATGCATGTTTTCTGACTTTTCACTTTCTTTCAGCACCATCAAAAGGTAAGAATCTTATATCCGTTTGTCCATTTCTTCCAAATGCTGTGTGCTTTTTCTTTGTTAACAATCAAGAACACATTGAGGCATGGCAAACATGATTGCTTAAACCTTATTTTTGTGTCATATCTGATGCACTCTATTCCCAGCCATGCAAATTTCATCATGAGTGGATTTGCCTTTAATTCCTCTCCTTGATAGTACCCTAATGTTTCTTCTTGTAGATCTTGTTATGACTTATTAGGGCTGAAAATTAAAGACAAAATTTACTAGGGATGAGCATTCCACCACTTTTCCAAGTAAAGTCACCTAGAGTGACATGATGAGTTAAATGATTACTTGTCTCATAGTATAAATGGTAGATTACATGCATGGAACAACACAAGAAATTCATTTATTTGGTCTAGCACTTGGTCTTACTTTCTTTTCTCTCGGATTGCCATATAACTGCTCTCGAGTAAAGTAGTTTGCTGCTTTCAATTTTGTTATTTTCTAAACCTTGATGCACGTGCTGGTTGAAGAATCTCCATTGAATTTCCTTTCATCCAAACCCCTTACACCTTTGATGCTTAATTGCTTTCTTAGCTACAACTTTTAGCCTGTTAAATTTGCACATTTCTTAGCAACAAGGACTGCACATGTGAGTAACCTCTTCCTACAGCCTTAGACAAATAAGGCCTCATGATCCATAATAATAATTCCCACTCTAACCCTCCATTACCTTGAATAGATCCGTCAAAGTTGATTTTAAATTAGGATGGAGAATTCAATGTTCTTTGAGAGCGATACCTAGCCCCAAAGGATCATTTGGTTGTTGGTGTCTTCCGCATTGCTTTAATTCAACATGAACCATGCTTGTGACATCGGTCACAATTGTATCTAGGGGTAGGACTAGTCCTCCATGCACTTTGGAGTTCCTAACTCTCCAACAGTAGTAGAGTGTAGCAGCTTACAAGCTCAATCTTTTGTCATGTTTTTTGAGTTGGTTGTCTTAGCCATCAACTCAAGCTTCTCCTACAAAGGAAATGTTAGTAGAAATAAAACATATTTTGAATTTCAAGAAATAAAACATATTTTTGTTGAAGTAAGCACCTTACTTATATATGTTACAATTTTTGCCGAAATGAAGTTTTCCTCCTCTCCACACTCAAAGGACATCTTTCCTAAACTAATTCCTTTTGATGTGATCATGCTATTTTTGGGACTGCTCTTTTGCATATTCTCCATGAGAATATGTAGTCGGAGTTGGGTAAGGACTTTCCAACACCGTTAACCAAAAGAGATATCATTCCTCATTTCCTCTTGCTTTTTGTAAATAGTGGCAATGCGATTTTTAGTAAACTCCATTTTTGCCCAGGCCAATCTTTCACCTGATTGTTGACCTTGCTGATGGATATAATTATGCCCCTTGTGTCATCATCAAATTGCTACTTGATTTTGTCTCTATTCCACTCAGAATCTATTATAACATTAGCAATTTATGATGGGAATTCATCCATATAAGTAGGCCACACATGTACGGGAATAGTAGAGTTCCATGGTTCCTCCATAATATATATGGCCCTCACATCATTTACAAGCGAAATCATGTAACCTTGGCATATATTTCTCCCCAAACAAATGAGCTTTCATGCCCAAGTATCATGTTTCCTTACTTCGAACATGTGTTTTATTTTCCCTTATTTACCCTTGAAGCTATCTCTCCGAATATATTCATTATCAATCATAAATTTAGCCACTAGAAATCTTCTCTATAGCTTAAGATCATGGATGCCAAGGCTTCCTTATTCTTAGATTGTAGAGCTCATTCCAAGACATATAATGCATAGCTTTAGATTCAATATCTCTACTTCAAATAAATTATCTTATGAGTTTCTCAATATGGTCAATCACATTTGAAGGAACACATGTATGCGAAAGGGCATACACAAGCATGGAAGTTAATATACTATTTATCAATATTATTCTTCTTGCGGGTGATATTTTTGTAAGCGATGGTTGCCTCACTTTCATGTGTTTGTTCTATTTATAAATGATGTAATAATTGCTGAGAAAACAATCTTTATGTGCTTATGTTTAGTTAGAGGGATCCCTAGATAGAGCTATTTCTTTGATCACAATATAAATATTTGTTGCTATATGCAACCCTCCTATGGAGCCCTTTTCAGCTTTTGGAAAGGTTGCCCCCACAAAGAATATTTGCTTATGCTCAAGAAGTACTCGAAGAGACACTGTGTTTTCATCGCATGCACACACAGTACCACCTGGCTTTCTTACGATGGAGCTATTAGAAAACTCCACCTTCACCACCCAAAAACTGTCAATCACGTTTCTATTTACAATCATAAACTAGTCTCCCAAAGGAAAAATATATTAGGATTATAGTCCCTAATTAAATTAGCCAAGTCGTTGTGGGAGTTGGTCTTTTGTACTGAAATATAGTTCCAAAAAAAAGGCCTTATCCACAAGCATCATATGTCCTTCCCCTGCTAGAACTTGCAAATGAGAGCTGTATTCTAATTCTTCTCCTCCTTTTGTCATCCTGAGGGCAGGTTGGTCATCAGCTTCATGAGATTGTTTTTGGAAACATTATATCTAGGTTTGACGCTGGCTTTATTCTTGTTCTTATGATGAATTTTCAGCCCATGTTGTATGTCTTGGTTCTCTAAATCTTTCCTTTATTTCTTTGTTAGTGTTTGCTGTTTCTTTCAATACAAGAACAGTTGGAGGTGGTTTTACTACCCTGAAAATCAGATTACAATCTCCTTCAATATTACTTCTTTGAGCTTTATTAGTTATCTTGCTGATAGCGTAACTAGTTTGCAAGATTACGTCAGTTTTTACTCCTGAAGAATGTACTTCTGTATTGAAAGGGATAAAATCCCTCTCCTTTATTGCTGCATTTGGGTCATTATATTTCTACTGCTTCCAGCTTTCAAAGTTTGCAAACTTGGAGCTGTCATACTATTTTGATGCTTTAGCTGCCTTATAAATGGTTGTACAGCAGTGTACGGAAATTTATGGTTCCCTTGACATCTGCTATGTTGCTGGTCTTGGTTCCTTGCTCAGAAATACTGCTCTTTGCCACTCAGTTTTGTTGCAGGACTATGGTTCCCAGGTCTCGGTTTACTCAAGTTTTTGTTTAAGAATTACAAGAGTCTAGGACCCAGTTTTTCTTGTTCCATTTTGCTCCCTGCTGTATTGGATGATGAGGTGCCATTGCCATTGTTTTTTGGTGCAGCGTTTGAAGAGTTAGACAAATCTCCATTTGCATCTTACCCCTATTTTTAGAAACCTGCTTATTTTCTAGTTGCTGCTGAGCATTCGTTTCATCTCTTTGTGGACAATGAATATTCCTATGTCCATCTTCCCACATTCAAAGCACAACGAAGTGGTACTTTCATAAGCACAATACTGAAATGGAGTTAGTTTAACTTTAAATTGACCTGATGATGCATAAGTCAATATTTAGAGGTATTAAATGTGTACATTTTGTAGTGTACATTGAAAGAAATGAGTATGTGACATATCTCAGAGTTAGTAAAGTCTCCATTTGCATCTTTAACTTTGGTTCGATCTTCAACACCCCTATTTTTAGAAATCTGCTCATTTCCTAGTTGCTGCTGAACATTCGTTCCATCTTTTTGTGGATAATGAATATTCTTATGTCCACCTTCCCACATTCAAACTATTTCAAAGCCCAGGGAAATCATACCTTGATACGAACAACACATTGAAACGGTGTCAGTTCAACTCAAAATTAATTTGATGATGCATAAGCAAATATGTAGAAGTATTTAATTTGTATGTTTTGTAGTTTGTATGAAATATGTGAGCATGTGACATATCTCTTACTATATATACAAAGTTGGTACCTATAAGTTGTTGTAATTGAGCCTTTTCATTTTATCTTCATATTTACCTTAATCCTCCTTCACGCTACCTTCCTATTAGTCTCTTGAGAGAGAGAAAGAGTGTGTGTGTGTGTGAGGGAAGAGAGGAGAGAGTGAGAATGGAGGGAAGAAAGAAGAGTGAGAATGTGGTTGAACAGCTTCTCTCGAAGAGAGAGAGGGAGAGGGGCACATGTAAGAGAGGGAAAGAGCAGGAGGAAAAGAGAGTGAGCGAAGTGCTTTCTTCGGGAGGGGGGGGAGAGAGAGAGAGAGAGAGAGAGAGAGAGAGAGAGAGAGAAGGGGGGAGGGGGGAGAGAGGGAGTAAACCTAGCCCCAAATATCAAGGTATCGTTTGCTTGAGCCCATCCTATGTCAAGTCTTATGGTTTTATTCCCCAAAAGGTGCTTTGACATCCTACAGAATTCTCTTCCGCTTTCCCTTATTTGACAATTCATTCTTATGCTACCCTACCAAGCTAGCCTACTAGGAATTGCTCTTTACACCAGTGACTTCCTTTTCTTGAGACATCACTCGGCGTATCGCTTTCCTGCTCTTTGACCACGAACATCATAAACCCACCAGATTCTGCCCGCTTCGTCCTCGAACCATATTATACTTCTAAAGATCAACTTTGATACCAATATGTCATGATCCAACACTAGATATCGAGGTATGACTGTTTTTGTCCCGTCCCATATTGAGCCTTACTACCTTGTCTCCTAAAAGGCGCCTCGCCATGCTAATGTCATGCTCTTACATATATTTTCTTGGAACTTCTCTCTACTTTCCGATGTAGTACATTTCATTTTTGTGCCCTTCTCAATAGGCATGAAGCCTGTTGACAGCCAGTCTTTTCTCCAGTTTTTCTTTTTCTTAGTATATCACTTGACGATCACTTCCTACCTTTTTTAACCACGAACATTGCAAAGCCCATTAGGTTATGCCTGGTTCATTCTTTAACCATGTTGTATTATAAGAGGTCAGATCTAATACCATTATGTCTAAGACTTGGCTCCAGTTGCCAAGTTGCCAAGGTATTCTTTGTTTATTTTGTGTCACATTGAGCTTCACGATTGCCCCCTAAAAGGCTCCTCAACTCCCTAAGCCCACATTTTTTTGCAAATATAGCCCAAGAAATCTCCTCCACCTTTCAATGCGAGACACCTCATCTCTGTACCACTCTCCTCACTGTTGTCTCCTAAAAGGCACTTCAACATCCTAATATCACGTTATACATATAGCCCACCCCAAGGACTCGTCTCCACGTTTTGATGTGAAACAACTTATATTTTTACCTTTCTACCAAGCATAAAAGCTTGCAAGAAGTCGCTTTTTGCTTCAGTGATTCTTTTTTCTTAGTATTCCCCTTCCCTTTTTAGTCACAGGCATCAAAGGGAGGGAAGGAGCTATCAAAATGGATATACATTAAGGGGTGGAGGGAGCTATCAAAAAGGATATTCATTAATGAGAAGTTGCAAAATAAATTATGATTTTGATCCATGCCGTAACTGGCAAGCATGAGCAATGGTTATCTTGAGGTCATGGCCCCTGGCATCATAGAGCAAGGATAATAACCTAAACATTTACATTGCAGGCAAGCTAGGGTACCTGTCTTTCATCTTGAGGGTGACTGGGGGCCTACGTAAGTCATATCAACTTGAACATCAACTTGAATTGCATAAACTTTTATTAGCTCTATTCAAATTCTGAAAATAGAATACTGGGACTGTGGGTAATTTGCTTGAACTCAGCTTAGCGCTGTCCCTATCCCATGCACAGGAATGGATCTTTTAATTTTAAACACATTAGCCATGAGCACCTTCTTTTTTTATCACTTGATTTACTGCTTCTTTGTTAATTCCTTCCATTGTGTTGGAAGATTTCCAGCTGCTGGTAATGGTTCTATAAGTTTTAACAACATTTCTGCACATTTTTTGCAAACTAATTTTTCAAAATGGTATACACTGATGGAAAGTTATAGAAAGATTTATGATTTTCATGCATGCCATTACTGATAGGTATGAGCAGTGGGTATCCTGAGGTCATGGGTCCGCGCATCACGAGTAGCAATTATAACCTAAATATAGCTGGCACGTTACGGGTACCTGTTTTTGGTCTTGCCTCATACAAGTTCAAGAGTTTTATATGGACATCCAATAGTCTTCATGAGCAGCAGCTGGCAAGCTCGCTGCTCCAAGCGGCTGACAACTGGCTTCACCTTCGTCGCGTTGAACACCCAGACTTCAAGTTCTTCAAGAAACACTTCAATATGTGAGGGAACTGAAAACATCGTAATCCTCATGGGTGCCTACAGAAAAGGCTGCTCAAACATCAATTCCCTCTGCGCCTCCTTGCTACATTGTTTTGCATCGTAGAATTCAATACCGTCTCCAAAACGAAGAAGGATGACTACAATTTTCCCGAAGATTGAAGATAAAAAAACCTTTGAAGCTATCCGTCTATCCGACAGTTTGAGGCAATGGGCAACAGGCAGAGATACAATGCTATTAGATTCTAATAAGTTAGTTGAGCAGAGCAGTTTCATAAAATCCTAGATTCAGAAAATTCGGATGATGATGACAAGATAGGCTCTTATGCCGTGAGTTAGGATCTGAAATGTTTTTTTGTTAGAAAATTATATCGTTTTTATCTTACAGTGTTCATCTTGTATAATCTTTATATTCGCCTTCTTTGTAGCTGTTATCAAGCTAATTTTGTTCTTGGATCTATATAGATGCTTGTATTTTGTCATAATAAAAGAGGGGGGAAAAAAAAACTTGTTATAGGAACTTGCATTTTATCTTTGGTGTTTTTTTTTTTTGGGTCATCAACTACCATGAATTAAAAAAGTAATGAAGCCTAACTGACAAGCTTGTGATGAATTAGGACTGTTAAAAATCGAATAATTCTTATGTTCACAAAGTTCATGTTGATGATTTTGAAACTGTATACTTTTATGAGCTTTGAATTAGAATTGAAATAAACGTTGCAGAAATAAGGATGCTAAGGTTATATACATGAAATGACAGAATGAGAAATGAGTATATTCGAAAGAAAATTATTGTTGTACCAATTGAGAATAAACTTAGAGAAAGTCGGCTTAGATGGTTTGGACATATAAATTGTATGCCGATTGAAGTTTCAGTTAGAAAAATCGAACTATTGTATTTTGCTCGTGTACAAAGAGGAAGAGGGAGACCAAAGAAGACACGATAAGAAACTATAATGAGTTTTGGTAATTGATAGAGCGCAATGGAAATAAAGGATTCATATAGTTGACCCCACCTAGTGGGATTAAAGCTCGGTGGTGGTGGTTATTTGTTGTTCTTATTGAGATGAAATGTATCTGTAGGTACTTGTATTTTTCGTAATTTTAAAACATTTTTTCCACAGGAACATGCTTTTTTGGCTCAAGTTTATTACTCTCTTTGCAGGCATTCTATACGATACTTATCAGCTATGTTGTCGTTATAAGTTTCAATATTCCTAGGTTCAGGAACTCCAAACATTGATAAATATTAATCTTTTATATAGTTTTACTCAATTTAATTGTAAATTTTTATTAAGAAAAATTAAAATAATTTCACTTATGTGAACTCGCATTTTATCCATTTAGCGTTAAATTTGATGCTGAAACTCTAGGGGAAAAAAATCAAATTTTAATTGGCAGATCATCCTAATTAGATTAATTTTTTTTTTTAAAAATTGCAAAATCAAGTGAGCATGGTATTGGTAGGTAGCAGACAGGGCCAATGTATAATAAAAATTTACTTTAAATTAACTTAAATTTATAAACATTTAAAATAGCGTTTTTTTAAAAAAAAATTATTGAAATGCTCATCATGAGATTCTTTTCATATAAGTACTCTTGTACCTGTGATAATATATTGAGCCTTAAACTTATAAAATTTTATTAGAACCGTATTTTTGCATATACACATTAATCACATATATACAATTTACTTATACAATATTTATGTATATACAAATCACATATACATACGTATAATACATAAATATACGCAGGTATCTTTGTGTAAATATACAAACTGCAATGAAGTATTGGATATCATCCTTTGACTAATAATTTTATAATCTTATAATCTTATAAAAGATTATTTATAAATGTTATTAAATCAAACAATTGCTTTCTCTAGATAACATAACATAACATCAAGATAACATTGAACCAATCACTCTTTTAATAGGATGTCAAATCATCATTATACTATTAAGTAATATTAATTTATTTTGCATATAAGTAAAATTATGCAGTAGCTGTTCAAGGCAACCGCTGTATAAGTTGACCTTATATAGCAGTTGTTTAACGCGGTTATCTTAAATAATTACTGTATAAAATTAAAATTTTACGGCGATTTAAGTTTTTTGTAGCCTTTTACAATGGTTTTAAATCATTGTAAAAAGACTATCTTATACTATATGGCATGAAGTAAAATTGGGGTCACAAATTTATGCAAAAATCAAAACTCGCTCGTATTCAGCTCGAATAGAAATCGACTCAACGTTAGCTCGATTGAAATAAAAGCGATTCAGCTCATAATCAACTATGATATGTGTATAAACATACATACTTTAAAAAAAAATAAAAATATAATTGAGATATTTTTATATTAAATATGGTATAATATTTTATATAAAAGAGATAATATTAGAAATATATGCATAAAATTTAAAAATAAATTTAAATTATTATACTTTAATAGATTTAATATGAATAGCAAATATTTAAAAATATATATATATAAAATATAATTAATTAAGCTCGATTTAACATAAAACTGGATTCGAAATTGTAAGAACTGTGATTAATTGAAAAGCGTAAACATGAATTAATTACCTCATTATGAAAATTCAGATGAACTACTAATAACATATCTGATTAGCTCACCAGTAACACATGCAGTATTGCTGATAGATGACCAACAAATAATATAATTCAACCATCTATATAAATATATATAGATAGATAGATAGATAGATAGATAGAGAGAGATAGAGAGATACATATGAGGCAGATAAATTTGATAGATAAAAGTGTTGAAGCTTCGAAATCATAAAAATTAAGGATGAATTTCTCGTGGAAACATCAGCCTAGAGATCACCAAAGTTCTTCCTTCACGAGATATTTGGTAGGACATTATCATTGAGAAGGGCACAACGGAATTTGGAACACGAGTAAATCTCCCCGTTGTTGCAATCATAATAATATATCGAATTACTCCATCTTTTATTTCCCATATCATGCCACCTATCAAAGGATTAGATTCGATCACTGTATCCAGGTATCTACTGTTGTACAACTGAATTGCTTCATTCGCAATTTGCAACGCGCTGTTGTGGCTCTGCCATGTTCCATCTAAGAATTCCCTCCACACGGCCACCGTGGATGACGGCCCGGTGGCGAGGAGGAGGAGGAGGAGGAGGACTGCGGCGTGGGAATTACCCATGGAGGGAGGTCGTTCGCGCGTAGTAGGGGTTGGAGATCGACTATCCGTAATGAAAAGAGGAAGGCGATCGGCTGATGATCATAAATAGTTTCTATGGCATGGAGAGCGTGTGACTCTTTCAATATTGCTCTCCTGCAAGCCAGCAGGGAATGACAATGAACTCCAATACAGATATAAATAATATGTATATATAATTCTATATATATATATATCATTTTTGACATTTTTATTTAGATTTTTTTAATATATAAAATTAATATATTTAAGATACGTTTGTAAACTTTTTATGTTAACATGCTTGTAAATTACATGCAATCGTACTCATTATTATTGTTTAAGGTTTAGGGTTAATCATTTTTATATTTAAGCATTTTAATTTCATTTGAATTTAAAAAATTTAAGAAGTAAAATTCTCTATACTTAAAATTATAAGGACAAATTTTAAACTTTCTAAATTAAAACTAAAATAATTTAAACTGAAATTTAGTTCTTTAAATCAGAATTATTTCTTATTAATATTATATCTAGGTTTATAAATTTTAAAGATATGTGATATAATAATGTGACTATTTTTTTAATTTTTTGAAAATTCATTTTTATTCTTTTCACTCTCCCCTCTTCGTGTTGGCCCTCACAAGGGAGATGGCAGAGGAGGCTAGCTGAAATTTACATCATGTTTAAATACAATTAAATGTAAAACAGGACTAAAATAGTATTAGTTTAAATAATAATAATAATAATAATAATAAATAAATAAATAAATTATTTTAATTATTCTATACAAATTTTAATATAAAAAATAATATTTTACTTCACACATTCAATAATTTTTAATAAAAATATAAAATTTATTTCACATTTTAGATCAAAATACCCGATTTAAATATTTTGATCTAGAATGAAAATAAAGTTGATATTTTTATTTTAAATTATTGAGTATGTAAAGTAAAATAATATTTTTTATATTTGAATTATTGTAGAATGATTTAAAAAATTTATTTATTATTATTATTGTTGTTTTTTAAATTAGTACCATTTTGGTCCTGCTTTGATCCTGTTTTGCACATCATTAAAAGATTCTTGATTCCGTCAATGGGTTATTAAAGAGGCCACCCTTTTGTTTTTTTTTAAGAGGCCCTTCCTTTAATGTCAATTGAAAATAAAAATATTCATATCTACAATCTAAAAAAAATTAATAATTTAAATATCTAAATTAAATTAGTAGTACTCTTGATCCCCAAAACTCATACTTAAATTGTTTCCCCTTCTCTTTTGTTTTTCATTAGTTTTGGGGTCTATAGGCATGTTTGGCGCCATCTCAAAAATAAATGAAAAAAATAAATAAATATTTTATTTCATAGAAATGATGAGAAAAAAAATTATTTTAACATTGAGAGTTATGTAGGATGTGAAATAAAGTTGAATTTTAAAGTTAAAATTTGTGTTGAATGTAAAATAAAATTGATTTTTAAGATTGAAATTTGTATTGAATGTAAAAATAATTAATTATTAAAATTATTTGAGATAAATTTAAAATATTAATAAAAAACTAATTTTTAAAATTGTAATTAATCATCTGTGAGGATATAAAGTATATCAAATATAAATATTATTCATTTTTAAAGTAATAGATATAAATATTTATTTTTGTGAATTAAATGAGTAATAAAATCATTTTAGATTTATTTAAAATTATATAAGTTAAAATTATTTAAAATTCTAAAGCACCAACCATTATAGTATTATTCAAGAATGGCTATGAGTAATTTTATTTTTGAGGTAATTAGATATTTCATTGGATAAAAATATGTTAATAATTCACATTTTTGACTAAAATATCATGATGATTAAGTTAAATCATTAAATTGAAATATCATGTGTGCACCATGTCATTGAACATCGTAAAAAAAATTAAGTCTATTTTATTTATGTTTATATTTGAGATATGTAAATTAGATTTAAATAAAATTATAACATATTTAAAGATCCCGGCAAATAAAAGTTTCAGTATTGTATTAAAAGAAGTTTCTCATTCATTAAGTTATTTAATGAACAAAATTTTACTGTTATGTTAATAAAACATTTAATGACCTCACATCTATTTTATTAAATTAGTATTAAGTTATTTAATTAAAAAATGTACTATAAAGTTAATAAAATGTTTATTGACCTTGCATTATCTAATAAGAAATGTACTATAAAGTTATGCGAAGTGGTGATGTTTTTTAGATTGCTGTTGTAATCTCTATTTATTTATAGTCCAATTTAGGAAATGGCTATGTATTGCCTAATAAATCCGAAGCATTTATAAAAAGCTACTTAGTCATACAAGCTTTAGAAGAATAAAATAATACTAAATAAAATATTTAATAAAAAAAATGCACTATAAATTTATAAAAATGTTTAATGACTTTACATTTCCTAATAAATTCTGTAGCATTTATAAAAAGCTACTTAGCCCCTTTTTAGCGTGAGGACCAAAATCAAGACTAAAATGTACTAGTTTAAAATAATAATAATAATAAATAAATTTTTTTAATCATTTTATATAAATTTTAATATAAAAAATATTATTTTATTTCACATAATCAATAATTTTCAATAAAAATATCAGTTTTATTTCACATCTTAGACCAAAATACTCGATTTTTATATTAGAATTTGTGTAGGATGATTGGCTAGTTTGCGGAAGCATCTCCTACATTTCTTTTAAATGGAAGTAAACGATGCTATTGATATTAGTGATTTGATGAAGTAAGAACGCATTATGCTA
>KZ452001.1:3944857-3971445 GCA_002786265.1 Apostasia shenzhenica
CTACGTCAATTTTTTGAAGGATTTGTTGCCTCCTGATAGGGAAAGAAGCTGTGATTATAAATCCAGCTATATAGATGTTACCAAAGGTCTACCATATTAATATGATTAAATTAAATTATTAAATTAAAATATGGTATAGCTAATATGATATTGGATATATATATTTAAAAATGTTTGACTTATTTGATCTCCTGGTTAATATCAAATACTTGTGAAAAGAAAATTGCATCTTTATGCTTTTTAAAAACATTTTTATACTGACTATAATTTTATCATTTTTTACTGAAATTTAGAATTTATTTAAATTTTGAGATATAAAGCATAGTAACATGATATATTAATATCTTAAAATAATTTTATTTTAAAATTTAATTCATATTTAATAGTATATTAAAATTTTTAAAAAATTCTATTATTATACACAGTGAAAGCAGACACGGTTACTAATACAAATGCGAATAGACTAGCAGCATCAACTTGTTGTTTAATTCAAGACCTATTAAAATATTTTCTGGTTTTAATTAATAAATCAAAAATTTTAATTTAATTTAAATTTTTATGTAACAATTATATAAATAAAAATAATTTTTTATTTATATAATATTGCTGCCACATAAAAATTTTAATTAAATTTAAACTTTTGAGATATTTATTTTGAACGTGTAATATTATTCCTCAGAAAGTTATTAGACCAACAAAAATCATACGGTTTGGCCTACTGCACATAAAAATTATCGAAAAATGTTTAATAAATTTTCAAAAAAACTTTTAATAAATTTTCAAAAAAACTTTTAATAAATTTTCAAATAAAAATATTTTAATAAATTTGTTGCCAGCACGGAATGACGTAAAAATTATCGAAAAATGTTTAATAATTTTTCAAAAAAACTTTTAATAAATTTTCAAATAAAAATATTTTAATAAATTTGTTGCCAGCACGGAATGACGTGTACTCCAAATTTGATGAAGTCTAGGCTCTGCTGGCCTGGTGAATAACAAATTTAAAAGTTTATCCAAAGAATAGAATATCTAATTTAAAATTACATATGTAATTCATTTAGAATTTTTATTCCAAACTTATTTTGTTGCATCGCAAAGCCGGAGAATATGATTATTAGGGGCGACCCGATCCGTGAAATCGACCCAAATTAGACTCGTAAATTTCGAGTATGGGTCATAAATTTTGACCCATTTATTAAACGGATCGAGTTCAGGTTGGGCATTTATCAAAAAAATACTTTATAAATGGGTTGGGTCGACCCCCAGCCCGACCCATTTATTAATCGGGTCGGGTTCGGGTCATAGATTTTGGCTCATTTAATAAATGCGTCGGGTTCGAGTTAAAGCTATTCGAGTCGGGTCGGATTCGGGTTCGACCCAAACCCTACCCGCCGACCCATTTTGCCACCCCTATTGATTATTATCTTCAAGTTCTAATTTTAATGTAGGGCATACAATATCTAGCTTGAGATTACGTTTCTCCAAAGCCATCCTAATTGAAATGCAATTATAGTAAACTCTTCAAACCAATATTTTAATTATTTTAAGAAATTTTATTTTTTAAAGATTTTTTTTACCATAAATTATTATGTTTACTCCCCTAGTAAGTGGTCTGCGACTGCAATTACATCATCATGGACGTTCTGTATCCCGATTTAACTGAGAATTCTCTGTTTGCTTCGAAATGTGACATTAGCTTATCTTCCATCTCGGGTGCCTCTGGAAGTAACTCGCTCACATCCTGTTGATCGACCATCCACAGCGAAGATTCTACTCTGACTCTATTTCTAGTTTTCGTGTTCATCAAGAAGATCTGACATATTAACATCTTAAAATAATTTTATTTTAAAATTAAATTAATATTTAATAATATATTAAAATTTTTAAAAAATTCTATTAAAAATTATGTATGATATATATAGAAGATGTGATATAAATTAATTATTTATATATGTGTAAGATTTGAAAAAAAAATTAAAATTTTTATTTTACAATATATATATATGTAATATAATATATAATTATATTTTAATATTAAATTTTATGTATTTTTGTGGCAAAAAAATTACCAGAAAGACAAAAGAATTTTATACGTGAAAAAACGTCTGAACTGAAAAACCACGTCTCCTTTCGAGGAAGTTTCAAATGTTTTCACTAATGTAAAAAATAAAAATTACAGTTCGAGAGGGAATTGAGGACTTGAGGAGGAAAAGAAGGAAAAAAGATCTCCCATTTCTGTTATAATGTGATTTTTATACCATGATCTAATTCGTGAGTTCATTTCAACAGAATGGACTTCGTTTCTGGTATCAGATCACCATGATCTCGACTGCCAGGTGTACGGATAGTACTGTCTGGTGGTGGGGAGGACCATAACTCTTAAAAACGATATGGTCCTTTATACATCACAAGTTGTCTGTCAGTTCAACGTGATCCTTTCGTCTTGGCCTCTTCGGTACCTGCTGTTCAGTGCGGTATCCTCCTTGTTCGCCGCTGAAGGCCTGTGACGTCAATGCCGTGTAAGCTTCTACATGTACGCTCCAGATGAGGCGGTGCGGATCTAGTCTTCTAGATGTTTCATGTATGATATTATATATCTGATTAAATAAATAGGGGTTGATCGATCTTGTCCCATTGTGTTTAGTTTTACCAAAATAAATAACACGATTTAACTTCGGGTTATGTCTATTGATTTTGCAATTCAAAACCTGATCACCTTGGATTCATTCAACATTTTTTCAATGCCATTTTCGTATCGATAAATGCAAATTAAAATTTTTAAAAATAATAAAAATATTACAAAGGGAAATTGCTTTAACGCACGTGAGATTAGAAGAGTATTACAAATTAATGATCAATTTTTTATAAAACTACCATATAAACCTCTAAGATTGTGAACATGCTCTTGTAATAAGTGATATATTAATTTTTTTTAATTTAATTAGATAGGATAATAAATTACAATTAAAAAAGTGAAACTAAGAACTTATGTGAACATATAACCATCACTATTAAAATAGATAGCTCAAAATTTAGAAACTTATTAATTTTAATCGAAGGGGTCATCGGTACTTTGTAAATAAGTTGATCTACCAACCTAAATTTCTGCGTCTAAATGTCCCATATGAACCATAATCAAGTCAATTTATTTATATTTAAAATTAAATAAAGTCGATTAAACTGATAAATTACATGTTGAGTTCACACATTCATGCAACTTTTTCATTATTAGTATTTGAGGCTGATTTAGCTACAATTAAGAGGAAGGTGTAAATTCATGCGTTTGGCATATCTCACTAATAAAACTTAATTATTATATATATTTAATATCTAATTTTTTAATATTACACATTAATTATAAAAATTACAACTAATATGATAAAATTATTAATTTAACATTTAAATTAAATATTCTTTTAATATATATACATTAATAAAAAAATTGAAATTAATAAAAATATTTTTAGGAGAGATATGTGTATCCCACAATGGAGAGAAAAGTCGAAAGGAAAGTCTACCAAATGAAAAAAAAAATTATTTAACTACAATAATAATAATAATAATCACCCAGCCTTTATTCCTCCAAAAAAATTATCAGACCAACAAAACTCATACGGGTTGTCCTACTGCACATAAAAATTATCGAAAAATGTTTTATAATAAATTTTCAAAAAAAAGTTTAATAAATTTTCAAATAAAAATATTTTAATAAATTTGTTGCCAGTACGGAATGACGTGTACTCCAAAATTGATGATGCCTCTGCAGCCCAGCTGAATATCTAATTAAAAAGTTTATCAAAAGAACAGAATATCTATTTTAAAATTATGTGTAATTATCATTTAGAATTTTTATTTCTATATTATTTCATAAAACAATTTTCTTTTAGAAAATAGTCATTACAAATATAATACACATTACAGTTTACTTAGAAAAATGAGCAGAGTAAGTATGTAACCATAGTTTTACTGTAGAATAATTAATAATATATTTGCCTAAGAGATGAACGATTTGATTTATTTGATAAGAACTGTGAGAAATGGAATTAACTATCCGTAGCTGAGGAGGTATATATAGTTTTAAATTACTATTATATATAATGTCAATTTTTGACATATCACATCATATATAAAATTTAATATTAAAAATTAACTATATTTTATATTCTATGTATATTTTAAAATAAAAAATTAAATTTATTTTATATTCTACATACATATAAAAATAATAATTAACTTATGTCAATTCTCTTCGTATAATATTTAATATATTTTTTAGGAAAAATATTTTAATTCAAAATACAAGTAAATTGATGTAAAATTCAGAAATTTAAATTTAAATTGTGATTCTTTTGGATTATTTTGATATTTTTTTAAGATACGTTCGTAAACTTTTTATGTTAATATGCTTGTAAATTACTTACAATCGTACCCATTATTATTGTTTAGGATTTAGGGTTAATCATATTTATATTTAAGCATTTTAATTTCATTTGAATTTAAAAATTTTAAGAAGTAAAATCCTTTATACTTAAAATTATAAGGACAAATTTTAAACTTTCTAAATTAAAACTAAAATAATTTAAACTGAAATTTAGTTCTTTAAATCAGAATTATTTCTTATTAATATTATATCTAGGTTTATTAATTTTAAACTTTTCATAGATAGATTTGTGACATAATAATGTGGCCATTTTTAAATTTTTTGAAAATATCTTTTTTATTCTCTTCACACTCCCTCTCTCGTGTTAGCTCTCACAGGGGAGGTGGCGGAGGAGGCTTGCTAAATTTTACATCGTGTTCAAATATAATTGAATGTAAAAAAAAAAAAAAACTTTTTAAGTGTGGGTCTCATATCATGTGGCGCAATCTTATCGGCCTTAATGCAAATAGGCCCCCTAAGAATTAATTCTTGCTCATCATCTCAAAAATAAATAAATAAAAAATATTTTATTTTATAAAAATATGAAAAAAAAAATTTAATATTAAAAACTGTATAGGATGTGAAATAAAGTTTTATTTTAAAGTTAAAATTTGTGTTGAATGTAAAAAATATTTTTTGAAATTTAAGATTTATTTAAAATATTAATAAAAAACTAATTTTTGTCTCTCTTGATGATGCTCTAGTTAATTACTCATTTGATTCATGAGAGTTAAACATCATAGATAAATATGTAACCCAACATATGTTTCAGAATTAATGTAAATTTTATGAAATGAAAATTGTAAATAATCATCTCTGATGATATCAAGTATATCAAATATAAATATTATTCATTTTTAAAGTAATAGATATAAAAATTTAAATAAATAATAATGGTCAATTCTCTTATAAGTCGTAGGCCATTTGCACTTAAACAGAGAGATGCCTCACAAAATAATTATCCATTATGAATTAATTATAATATAAATTAAATACCTTGAGTACTTTTTACACATTAGTCCATAAATTTCAAAATATATTTCTCAAAACTAGAGAGTTTTACACATTTATTCATTGATTTTGAATTGGATCACTTTATATTCACGATTTATCTTCATTTGACTCCATTATATCTAAATATTTTACATACTTGATTCAAATAAAATATAATATTACAGGAGGTGATAAAAAAATAACACGATAGTAAATTAACTATAAAAATTAAAGTGTTATATATGATTCAAAATCAACATATCGTATGTAAACTACTGAGATCTAAAAAACCTAAAGGCTATGATTCAAATCTACAAACCAACATACAAACTTAATTTTTTTTCTAATACAATTGAATGTTCTTTAAGCCTTTAATTTAGTATTATTTTAAAATTATGTCATCTACATTTTTTTATACGTTAATATCATAGTTTTTTAAAAAATATATTTATATCTTTCATTAAATTAAAAAAATTTGCATTAATAATGCAATATAACCCTAATATAACATTGGAATAAATGACAAGATACTATAAATAAGGCGCAGCTTTTACTGAAAATTTAATACTTGAAATATATATAAATTTAAAGGAGAAAATAATTCTGATTTAAAGAAGTAAATTTCATTTTAAATTATTTTAGTTTTATAATTTAGAAAGTTTAGAATTTGTCCTTATAATTTTAATATAGAGAATTTTACTTTTCAAAATTTTTAAATTCAAATGAAATTAAAAAACTTAAATATAAATCAAGAATTTTAATGATGAGGGAGAATTCATTGGGCGGGCTCTTTAATAACCAATTGATGAAATCAAGAATTTTAATGATGAGCGAGAATTCTCAATTCTTAAGGAGGCTATTTGTACTAAGGGTGATAAGATTGTGCCACATGGCATGAGGCCCACACTTAGAAAGATTTTTTCTTTTTGCATTTAATTATATTTTAATACGATGTTAAATTCAGCTAACCCCCTCCGCCACCTCCCCTGCGAGAGCTAACATGAGAGAGGAAGAATAAAAATGAATTATAAAAAAAATTGAAAAATGACCACATTATTATGTCACAAAATTGTATAATATATAATATAAAATAAGGTAATTTTTTCATATATATTAAAATAAAAAAAAATTAAATAAAGTTTTTAGCATTATGCTGCAGCACGCAGCTAATTATTTTACATAAATATTAATATAAAAAATATTATTTTATTTCATATAACTAATAATTTTTAATAAAAATATTAACATTATTTCACACTTTAAATTAAAATATTAAATTTAAATATTTGAATATAAGATGTAAAATAGACTTAATATTTTTATTAAAAATTATTAAATATATAAAATAAAATAATATTTTTATATTAAAATTTATGTAAAATAATTAAAAAATTATTTATTTATTTATTTAATATTATTTAAATTAGTATTATTTTGATTCTCGCATCGAGAGAGTGTGTGTGGATGCTCAGTGAGACAAATTCATATTATAATTAATTAATTATTCACAACTAGAAGAGATTTAAGACTACACAGATAATAATTAAATTAAAATCAACAGATAAAATAGTTGAAGCACCAGCCGCCAACATATGTAATTGAAGACTAATTAATGAAAGATGGATTAATATTCCTCCAAATCTTAGGCCTGCATGCGCATTCAATTTAATTAATCAATTTATTGACCAAATAAAAAATATATATATCAAATTCAATTTTAAAATTTTTTTAAAAAAAGAAACCAACAAAATAAATATCTTTTTATTTTGATCAATTCGCTTCAATTAAAATCATATTTTTTATTTAAAATCTTTTCTCATAATAATATTAAATATTACTATACAAATATCCACATAATCATTTTAATACAAGAGTAATTTAATTAACACAAAAAATTAAATAATTTAGCTAATTAAATAAAAAAAATCTACCTCGACTCTCAATAGCAGTTTATAAAAATTATCTAAGCACATGAGATAACTCAATCACATCACCACAATAAACTTAATAAAAAAAGGCAGCAAGAGTTCATAATTAATAATTGCATAATCAGCTTCACAACATAATCAAAATTACATAATAAAATTAAATTTATATGTAAAGTTAACTATTTAATTTGATTTTTAAATACGTGAAATTGAACCCAAACAGATTAACTAAAATAATCAGAATATCAAATAATACAATCACCAAAACATTAAATTTATAAAATGACTCATTTTAATTTATCATTATTATTTGCCCACCTCCATCAGATCTATCGGGTTGCATACATGCATGCATGCATTATTAGTCAATATAATAATAACAACTAATTAATCAGGTATATTTATGTTCAAGATGTCAATGTACGGGGGGAAATAATTTATGCTGCCACGTTGGTAGAACATTTTTATAAAGACATTGCGAAACGTGGGGCCCCCTGGATGACTACCTAATGTCAGCGTGACCTCAATCTCGAACATATACTGCTCTCTCGTTATCCTGGATCGATCAAGGTAGAAGTTTTGCACCACTCGGGTTGCAGCGCTGAGGATCAAGGGGGCGCTGAGTTGTGCGCGCAGAAATTGCGAATAATGAAAGGCGTTATACGTCCTGATCGCCTCAGCCAGAATTCTGCTCGCCAAATCATGGGACATGCCATCACGGTGAATTTGAATCGACGTCCAGCCAGTTGCTGTACTGGGAGAGACGTGGAGGAGGAGGAGGACGACGACGGTCACGTGGGAATTAGGCGCCATAGATCTATCTAGCTAGCTCTCTCTGATCACGAGATATGTAGTAGTAGTAGTAGTAGTACTAGTGAGATGCGAGATGACCTCAAATTTATACATGCATGCGTGCCCGGAGCTCGCTAGCTGGCACGGAGACTCCTTCATTAATTGGAAAAAAAAAAAATTTATTAGGTGGTCCCCACCGCTAGCTTATTAATTTGGTGCTCAGTATTTGAAAAATTACTGAGCTTACATGCCTGATCACTACAGCGCTAAGTTGTTGGGCGGCAGCCGAACAGACTGTCCGTTCGGCCACCCGGACAAAAAGGAGGTATTAAGTAGATTTTTGTCCAAAAAAATAAGCATAGTTCGAAATCAATAAGTAAGTATAATTTGAGAAGGTGTTGTTACATGTGATACCAACTATTTCAGATGAATACTTACTTAATTGATTCTTGGATAACAACTTACTTGATTTGGTAGCCAAATGGAGTGCCGTTCGGTCAGAGCAAACGGATGATCTATTAGACCGCTCGATCGGTCATTCAGCAACACAATGCCATTTTATGATATTTTGCATAAAGCGGGATCGAACTGCTCATCCACGTGACTCTTTGCTATTAGCAGACAGACGCTTAATGTGGTCAAGTGTTCGAACCCAAAAACTTAGACCACAAATTTAAAATTTTAAGATATTTATTTGAAACGTACATGTAATTAATATTATTCCTCCAAAACATTATCAGATCAACAAAACTCATACGGGTTGTCCTACTGCACATAAAAATTATCGAAAAATGTTTTATAATAAATTTTCAAAAAAAAAGTTAATAAATTTTCAAATAAAAATATTTTAATAAATTTGTTGCCAGTACGGAAGCTCCGTACTCCAAAATTGATGATGCCTCTGCAGCCCAGCTGAATATCTAATTAAAAAGTTTATCAAAAGAACAGAATATCTATTTTAAAATTATATGTGTAATTATCATTTAGAATTTTTATTTCTATATTATTTCATAAAACAATTTTCTTTTAGAAAATAATCATTACAAATATATATAGTATACATTACAGTTTACTTCACTAAAAAAAATAAAATGTAATTATAATTTTACTGTGAAATATATAGTTAATAACGATCTGATTTATTTGATAAAAATTGTGTGAAATGGAACTACCCGTAGCTACTAGGAGGTATATATAGTTTTAAATTACTGTTATATATAATGTCAACTTCTGTTATATCATATCATATATAAAATTTAATATTAAAAATTAACTATATTTCATATTATGCACATATTTTAAAATAAAAATTAATTTTATTTTATATTCTACATACATATAAAAATAATAACTAACTTATGTCAATTCTCTTCGTATAATATTTAATATATTTTTTAGAGAAAATATTTTAATTCAAAATACAAGTAAATTAATGTAAAATTCAGAAATTTAAATTTAAAGATCAATTTTAAATTTTGAAAATTTAAATTAAAAATAAATAAAATTTTAAAATTTAAAATATAGCATTATTTTTTAAATTTTAAAATTAACTACCGTTAAGAATTCTATTATAATGATTTATTAAAGTATTACTTAAAATTTTTAATAAATTTTAATAACAATAATTATTATTAAATTAAAATTTAAATAATATGTATTTTAAATTAATGATTTATTATATAATTTAAAATATTAGTAATTATATAATTTAAATTATTTATTTATTATGTAATTTAAATAATAAATTTCTTGATAATTATTAATTTTATTTAAAATTAATTTAATTTATTTTATATCTTGATTTTTCATCGTATTTTTCTCAAGCTGCTTTCGCATTTTTTAACATAAATATTTTTATTATTAACTTATATATTTAATTTTTTTATTTTTAAACATATATATTAATTTTTATATATAAATATTTTATAACAAAAATATAAAAATATTAATTAAAGTGAAACCATAATAAATAAATTCATGATTTTATATATAAATATTAATACGTTAACATATATAAAGTAAATTAACCAAATTTCATAACTAAATAATATAAATTAAATATTTAATAAAAATAATTATAACTAATTTAATTTAAGTTAAATATATATTAAGATTATAAAAAATAAATTAACTTTAATTTAATTCTAATGAGAAATCTAATTTATAATTAGACCTCAATGCAAATAAGTGTAAATAAAATTTAACAACTTCAATTTTAAAAACAATTTTGAATTTTAAAAATTTAAAATAATAGTGAAAATAAAAAATATGAAAATTAATAAAATAAAATTAATCTTTAAATTTAATAATTATTTAAAATATTTCTAAATAATTATTTTTATTATTAAATTAAAATTTTAATAATATGAAATTTAAATTTTTGATTTATTATATAATTTAAATTTATTAGTTATTATGTAATTTATATTTGTTATATATTATATAATTTAAATAGTCTATTAAGGAGAGAGAGTGATGGGCCGGTTGGAGAAAGAGGAAGGAGAGAGAGAGAGGAGCGAGAGGGAGGAGGAGAAAGCAGAGAGAGAGGAGAGAAAAAGGCAGTGGTAAAATTATAATATTAGATTTTCAAAAAAATTTAAAATAAAAAGCCTATTTATTCATTATCGATATCATCTTTAATAAAGATATATAAATGAGCACAAAATTAATCAAAGTTTTAAAACTTCAATGATCATAATATGATTTAATAATGCTTATAAATAATTTTATATTTTTTTTAATTTTAATTTTATTAAGTAATAATATGTTAAAAATTAATAATGACAAATTAATAAAATTAAATTGCATCTTTATGCTTTTTAAAAACATTTTTATACTGACTATACTTTTATCATTTTTTACTGAAATTTAGAATTTATTTAAATTTTGAGATATAAAGCATAGTAACATGATATATCAATATCTTAAAATAATTTTATTTTAAAATTTAATTCATATTTAATAATATATTAAAATTTAAAAAAATCTATTATTATAAACAATAAAAGCAGGCACAGTTACTAATACAAGCGCGAACAGACGAGCAGCATCAACTTGTTGTTTAATTCAAGACCTATTAAAATATTTTCTGGTTTTAATTAATAAATCAAATATTTTAATTTAATTTATATTTTTATGTAACAATTATATAAATAAAAATAATTTTTTATTTATATAATACTACTGCCACATAAAAATTTTAATTAAATTTAAACTTTTGAGATATTTATTTTGAACGTGTAATATTATTCCTCAAAAATTTATTAGACCAACAAAAATCATACGGTTTGTCCTACTGCACATAAAAATTATCGAAAAATGTGTAATAAATTTTCAAATAAAAATATTTTAATAAATTTTCAAATAAAGATATTTTAATAAATTTGTTGCCAGTACGGAATGACGTGTACTCCAAATTGATGATGTATACGCTCTGCTGCCCTGGTGAGTATCAAATTAAAAAGTTTATCCAAAGAAAAGAATATCTAATTTAAAATTATATATGTTATTATCATTTAGAATTTTTATTCCAAACTTATTTTGTTGCATCCAAAGCGAGAGAATATGATTATTAGGGGTGGTAATATATGACCCGATCCGTGAACTCGACCCGAACCAGAACCTCAAATTTTGAGTATGAGAATTTTGACTCATTTATTAAACGGGTCTAGTTCGGGTTGAGCATAATCGGGTCGGGTAGAGTTCGTGTTGGGCATTTATCAAAAAATACTTTATAAACGGGTCGGGTAGACCCGCTAACCCGACTCATTTATTAATCGGGTTGGATTTGGGTCATGGATTTTGATCCATTTAATAAATGTATCGGGCTCAAGTTAAGGCTATTCGGGTCGGGTCAGGTCGGATTCGGGTTCAACTCAAACCCGATCTGCCGACCCATTTTGCCACCCCTAATGATTATTATCTTCAAGTTCTAATTTGAATGTAGGGAATATAATATCTAGCTTGAGATTACGTTTCTCCAAAGCCGTCCTAATTAAAATTCAATTATAGTAGACTCTTCGAACCAATATTTAAATTTTTTTAAGAAATTTTATCTTTTAAAGATTTTTTTACCATAAATTATTATGTTTACTCTCCTAGCAAGTGGTCTCAATTACATCATCATGGTCATTCTGTATCCTAATTTAACTGAGAATTCTCCGTTTACTTCGAAATGTCACATTAGCTTATCTTCCATCTCGGGTGCCTCTAGAGGTAACTCGCTCACAACTTGTTGATCGACCATACACAGCGAAGATTCTACTTTGACTCCACTTCTAATTTTCGTGTTCATCAAGAAGATCAAGAAGATCTGACATATTAACATCTTAAAATAATTTTATTTTAAAATTAAATTAATATTTAATAATATATTAATATTTTTAAAAAATTCTATTATTATGCACAGTGAAAGCAGTTATCAAAATAAAATTTATGTTAAGAACTGTTGTTTTTTTTTCTTTTTTCTTTTTTTTTAAATAACTGATGCAACTTTTTCTTTTTAATAACTGATGCAATTTTTTTAGAAAATTACGCTTAAAATTGACTTGGTTACCAGGCTAACCTGAACTGTTGTATTTATTCGAAAAAGTGATTTTAATATGATCAAAATTAAATTTAAATAATGACATTTTTTATTAAAAATTATGTATGATATAAAATAAAGTTATCTATTATATTAATATATATAGAAGATGTGATATAAATTAATTATTGATATATGAGTAGGATTTGAAAAAAAATTAAAATTTTTATTTTACAATATATATATATATATATAATATAATATATAATTATATTTTAATATTAAATTTTATGTATTGTTGTGACAAAGTGAAAAATGAAAATTACAGTCCGAGAGGGAATTGAGGACTTGAGGAGGGAAAGAAGGAAAAAAGATCTCTCATTCCTGTTACAATGCGATTTTTATACTCTGATCTAATTCGTGAAGTCATTTCAATAGAATGAGGTTCGTCTCTGGTGTCAGATCAGTATGATCTCAACTGCAAGGTGTACGGATAGTACTGTCTGGGGGTAGGGAGGACCATAACTCTTAAAAATGGTATGGTCCTTTGTACCTTACAAGTTGTCTGTCAGTTCAACGTGATCCTTTTGTCTTGGCCTCTTCAAAACCTGTTGTTCAGCGTGGTATCCTCTTTGTTCGCCGCTGAAGGCCTGTGACGTCAATGCCATGTAAGCTTCCACATGTACGCTTCAAATGAGGCGGCGCGTGTAACGACCTCGGCTTTTACCTCGGCCATTACCCAATTTTTTTTATCCTCAATAATTCCACTATATCTTAATATAAATTTGTTCTCAATATACAATTAGTACATTACACTATAAATAAATATAAAATCCTGAACACAAATAATCTAAAATAATCTTCTAATTGTCTCTCACCCATGACTCTTATGTTTGTGCTAAACCTGTAAAAATAGTATCGAAAACGGTGTCAGTCCACCAACAGGACTCAGTAGGAGATATCAACTAGCTATGGGTCACATAAAATATTTAATAATATTTCATGATTACAAATTTGTTATTTTGAAATTTAAGAAAATTATTATACGCATCCACAACAACATGCATAAACAAATATCGAATGAATAAATAATATGATAGCAATGACTATGATAATTATGCGTACTTAAAATGTATAACAGAAGATATCAAATAAAAATACATAATATGAGTACTATCAAATAAATGAGCATGTATATCACGAGTTTCTTATGAACAATTGAACAGTATAAATGCATGATAGATAATTAACACAATACAAATACTAAACATTAACAAGTGCAGTATGATTAGCCAAATAATTATAATATATACCTGATAACAGAACAAATACAAAAATATGATTAACGAGCAAGTTCCTGTTTAATTAATTTTATTTTACTCTCTTTGGGCCCGTGATTTCTCGTACTACGCCTCAGCTGCCTTTTACACATTTGGGGATCATCATCCCCTGGCCCCGTAGGCTATAGCCCATAATGATAAAATATAAAGTCCTCAATCAGTTTTGGGAGTTTTCACTCCCTAGCCCAAAATGGCAATGGACGCCGTCGCGCCTATATTTCATATGCTCGAGCTAAGGCATGTGCGTAATATCACAGAAATCACACTTAACTTTTAATCCATTGTCGCCTTTAAAATCTTGATTTTAAATTTAGTCATATAACAAGCTCATACACTTGCCTAAATATTATATTATATTTTTTTGAATGTGACGACAAATCCGTACACTTGCCCTCCCGTAGGTGTCACAAACACAAGTCAACGTATTCTCAATGAATGTGACTACAAGTCCGTACACTTGCCCTCCCGTAGGCATCACAGTCAAGAAAAATAGGCATATCATTACATAATATATTTATCTCATCATTGAAGAAATAAACAAGATCAGCAATTAATTTATAATAATTTATATGCACTATACATTATTAAACTTTAACAATCCACATTGTACCTCATAACCTCGAATTTAAGTCATCTCTCATATTTCAATCAAATTTATATAGTAATCCAGCAATCACCAATAAAAATAATCATGATATCTTCAAAGATATTTTAATCTAAATTAATAAAGATCATTAATTCTCCACATATAATTTGTGAAATCTCAATCAAAGTTTGATGAGAGTATGATTAGAGCTAATAATATAATTATAATCCACATTTGAGTATCATATTAAAATAAATCAAATTGATTCATGATCAATTCTAAATTTCACATTTATACTCTATAGTTATAAAAATATCATCACTATTCTAATCAAATCATCTATCAATAAATCTATTTAGCTTAAGTTTTAAACTCTAAATTATCAAAAATTAATTAAATCATTAATCCTTAATATCTCATAGCATTTGAAATCGATTTCCTAAGTCCAATTCTTATAAATATAATAACTAATATTTCTGCCAAAGTAACTCAATTGTTTGCACTTCTAATAATAAAATATATATTTCTAGGCTAATTAATAAGAACACTATATAAATATAATAAATAATCAAATAATCTAATAATCTCCAAATTTACATTTAATAGCAATCATTTAACCTAAGAAATCTCCATTTAATTTACATGTGATAATAAATTCTTTCAAATACAGATTTTTATGCTAAGTTACTCTAATAAAATCTCATCCAAAATAAACTTTTTAAAGGAAGCTTTTTATATAAAAGTTGTAGTATAATGTGTCATCTATCTTTATATAAAATTTCATATCAATCCAAAGTAATTTGATATATCAAATCCCTTATGAACTAAACTTGGTTAGAAAATCTGAATTTCTATCAGATTTTACTAATAACCTCGAAACCATACTTTGTATTCAGAATTAATCCAAATTTCCTTCACAAAAGTTGTAGGTAACTTCAAGATCTAACTCACCACTAATTTTCATTAAAATCTGAGATCATTTGATACCCCAAACTAATGCTACAAGGCTCAGATCCAAAATAAAATAATTTCAGCAATATACAATCATATGTATATCTAAACAAACTTCTCTAATAAAATAATTAAGCCCATAAACGAAATTTACAGCTATAATTATGAAGAAAATATTAGCAATGCAATAAAATAAAATTTTATAAATAATTAAATAATAAATTTATTCAATTCTTGTCAAATTATTATAAATCAAATTATGCGAATAAGAATCTTTGAATAATTTAAGCCCTAATAGTTAGAGAAATCTCCTACCTCAAGGAATTATGAAAATATCTCATTTTTCTTCCTCCTATTCTTCTCGTCATTTCATCCTAGTCTTTGAAATTCTTCTTTCGTGGTTGCCGATTCGATGGAGAAATATTGTGATGCTTCGGATCTCTAATTCTTTCTTCTCCTTTCTCTCCCTCTCCTCTCTCATTTCTTTTTCTCTCTCTCTCCCTCTCATTTTCGACCAAAGAGGGGGCTAGGGCCAGCGGTTACGAATCGGGAGAGGAACTAATTGATGTATGAGAGGGGAGAAACATTATTTCCTCTAATAACTCAAATCTGGTATTTCTTCTAAGGCTAAAATTAAGAGATAATTAAATCTCATAGATTCAAATTTTAAATAATAATAATAAATCATCATTTAACCCATAACAATATCCCTTAAATATCTTCAATTTTGATAAATATCCTCATGAGAATTTTAAATCAATAAATATCCAAATAAATTATGAGATATTAAATAAATTCAAGTTTAAATCGAAAAAAGAATTTCCTAATATTTATCTTAATATTTTCAAATAAATACTAGATCTTACAAAAATTATTTTTAGATCCATATTTCTTTTATCACTCTTTCTATGTCATTTTTGGAGATCAAATAAATCAAAAGTGTCACCCAATTTTTTTTTCTATATTTTTTATACCAAAATACCGTAAACATCATTTATCACCCAAATTTGTACATAAAATTTTAATTTATAATATACATGAAAATCTAAATTTTTGGGATGTTACAATTATCCCCCTCTTAAGAAATTTCGTCCTCAAAATTGTTCTGACAAGTTAAATTTTTCAACTTACTCCCGCTGCACTACTCTGATACAACATCCAAGCTTGTTAGTTTCAAACTCTCATATCGGTTATGACATATGATCTCTCTTAAAATTTCTATCCACACTCACCCTAAGGTTCTCAACCCGCTCTGATACCACCTGTAACGACCTCGGCTTTTACCTCGGCCATTACCCAATTTCTTTTTTTTATCCTCAATAATTCCACTATATCTTAATATAAATTTATTCTCAATATACAATTAGTACATTACACTATAAATAAATATAAAATCCTGAACACAAATAATCTAAAATAATCTTCTAATTGTCTCTCACCCATGCCTCTTATGCTTGTGCTAAACCTGTAAAAATAGTGTCGAAAACGGTGTCAGTCCACCAACAGGACTCAGTAGGAGATATCAACTAGCTATGGGTCACATAAAATATTTAATAATATTTCATGATCACAAATTTATTATTTTGAAATTTAAGAGAATTATTATACGCATCCACAGCAACATGCATGAACAAATATCGAATGAATAAATAATATGATAGCAATGACTATGATAATTATACGTACTTAAAATGTATAACAGAAGATATCAAATAAAAATACATAATATGAGTACTATCAAATAAAATTAATCTTTAGATTTAATAATTATTTAAAATATTTCTAAATAATATTTATTATTTATTAAATTAAAAATTTAATAATATGTAATTTAAATTTTTGATTTATCATATAATTTAAATTTGTTATGTATTATATAATTTAAATAGTCTACGAAGGAGAGATAGTAATAGGGCGGTTGGAGAAAGAGGAAGGAGAGAGAGGAGAAAGGTGGGCGGCAGAAGAGAGAAAAGAGAGAGAGAGAGGAGCGAGAGGGAGGAGGAGAAAGCAGAGAGAAAAAGGAGAGAGAGAAGAGGGAGAGGCTGTGGTAAAATTATAATATTAGATTTTTAAGAAGATTAAAAATGAAAAACCTATTTATTCATTATCGGTACCATCTTTAATAAAGATATATAAATGAGCACAAAATTAATCAAAGTTTTAAAACTTCAATGATCATAATATGATTTAATAGTACTTATAAATAATTTTATATTTTTATTTAATTTTAAATTTTATTAAGTAATAATATGTTAAAAATTAATAATGACAAATTAATAAAATTAAATTGCATCTTTATGCTTTTTAAAAACATTTTTATATTTACAATCACTATATATATATTAATATGAGAGTGTGATGACTAATTATATTTTTTAATATTAATCTTCTATGTGATGCTTGTGACAAAGTGAAAAATGAAAACTGGTACAGTCCGAAGGAGGGAATTGAGAGATTGAGGAGGTAAGAATAGACAGGAGAAAAAAGAATCTCTCAGTTCCTGTTACATATGCGATTTTTATATTTTGATTATTCGTGATGTTAGTAAGTCATTTCAATGAGAATGAGCGTTCTCTTTCTGGTTCAGATCGACATGATCTCAACTGCAAGGGTACGATAGTAACTGTCGGGTGAAGGAAAGTCCATACTCTTAAAAAATGGTATGCAAGTCCTTGATGTATAACCTTACAAGTTGTCTGCTCGTTGCAACGTGATCCTTTTGTCTTGCCCTCTCGGTACCTGAGTTGATTCAGCGTGGTATTCTCTTTTGTCGCACGCTAAGGCTGTGACTTCAATGCCATGTAACTTCCAAATACATGTACGCTTAGATGATAATCTGCAGGCGCAGTGTAACACCTCTAAGGCTTTTACCTAGGCCATTACCCCGACATATTTTTATATCCTCAAATAATTCCAAACTAATCTTAATATAAAATTTGCTTCAATATATCAATTACAATGTTTAAGCGATTAACATATAAACTCAAATATAGAAAATCTGAACACAAAAATCTAACAATAATTTTCTAATGTGTCTCTACCTATTCGCGCTCTGTTTAGCTTGTTCTATATACCCTGTAAATAACTTATGTCTCGGAAACGTATTAAGTTGGCACCAACAGGACTCAGTATGGCAGATATCAACTAGCTATCGGTGCTACATAACATATTTAATAATATTTCAGATATTACAATTTGTTATTTTGAATTTAAGAAATTATTATACGCATCCACAGCAAATGCACAATGCAACAAATATCGAATGAATAAATAATATGATAGCAATGACTATTGTGTATAATATGCGTACTTAAAATGTATAACAGAAGATAATCAAATAAAAATATATAATATTGAGTATCTATCAAATAAATGAGCATGTATTAATCACGAGTTTTCTTATGAACAATTGAACAATAATAATGCATGATAGATAATTAACACATACAAATACTAAAACATTAACAAGTGCAGTTAGTTAGAAAGATAATCTTATAATATATACGCTGATTAACAAAACTATAATACAAATAAATATGATTAACGAGCAGTTCCTGTTTAATTAATTTTTATTTTACTCTCTTTGGGCGTGATTTCTCGTTACTACGTCTCAGCTGCCTTTACACATTTGGGGATCACTGCATCCCCTGGCCCGTAGGCTTATAGCCCATAATGACAAAATTTAAAGTCTCAATCAGTTTTGGGAGTTTTCACTCCCTAGCCAACATGACAATTGGACGCCGTCGCGCCTATATATCATATGCTTGAGCTTAAGGCATGTGCGTAATCTCACAGAATCACACATAAGATTTTTAAATCCATTGTCGCTTTAAAATCTGATTTTAAATTAGTTAATATAGCAAGCTTATTACACATTGCTAAATATTATATTATATTTTTTTGAATGTTAACGACTAAATCCGTACACTTGCCTGCCGTAGGTATCACAAATACAAGTCAACGTATTCTCAATGCGATATTGACTACAAGTTCGTACATTTGCCCTCCGTAGGTGTCCACAGTCAAGAAAATAGGCATATCATTACATAATAGTATTATATTTACTCATCATTGAAGTAAATAAACAGAATCAGCAATTAATTTATATAATTTTATATGCACATAATACTTATTAAACTTTAACAATCCACCTTGTCACACATAACCTCGATTTAAGTCATCTCTCATATTTCAATCAAATTTATATAGTAAGTCAGCAATCACCAATAAAAACAATCATGATATCTTCAAGATATTTAATCTAAATTAATAAAGATCAATAATTCTCCACATATAATTTGTGAAATCTTAATCAAAGTTTGATGAGAGTATGATTAGAGCTAATATATATAATTATAATCCACATTTGAGTATCATATTAAAAATAAATCAAATTGATTTCATGATCAATTCTAAATTTTCACATTTATACTCTATGTGTTATAAAAATATATCACTATTGAATCAAATCATCTCATCAATAAATTCATTTAGCTTAGTTTTAAAACTCTAAATTATCAAAAATTAATTAAATCAATCAATCCTTAATATTTCATAGCATTTGAAATCGATTTCTAAGTTCCAATTTATAAAATATAATAACTAATTATTTCTGCCAAAGTAACCATTGTTTGCACTTCTAATAATAAAATATATATTTCTATGGCTAATTAATAAGAAACACTATATAAATATAATAAATAATCTAATAATCTCCAAATTACATTTAATATCA
This sequence comes from Apostasia shenzhenica, assembly GCA_002786265.1. Taxonomy (NCBI): domain Eukaryota; kingdom Viridiplantae; phylum Streptophyta; class Magnoliopsida; order Asparagales; family Orchidaceae; genus Apostasia; species Apostasia shenzhenica. The sequence goes on from KZ452001.1 coordinate 3,965,128, forward strand.
ATCATTTAACTAAGAAATCTCCAATTAATTTTCACATGCGATAATAAATTCTTTTTAAATACAGATTTTTATGCTAAGTTCCTCTAATAAAATCTTCATCTAAAAATAAACTTTTTAAAGGAAGTTTTCATAATTAAAAGTTGTAGTATAATGTGTCCTCTATCTTTATATAAAAATTTAATATCAATCCAATTAATTTTGATATATATCAAATCCCTTATGAACTAAACTTGTGGTAAGAAAATCTGAATTTCTATCAAGATTTTACTAATGACCTCAAATAAACCATATCTTGTATTAACTTAATCCAAATTTCCTTCACAAAAAGTTGTAGGTAACTTCAAGATTCTAACTGACCACTAGGTCGGATTCGGGTTCGACCCAAACCCTACCCGCCGACCCATTTTGCCACCCCTATTGATTATTATCTTCAACTTCTAATTTTAATGTAGGGCATACAATATCTAACTTGAGATTACGTTTCTCCAAAGCCATCCTAATTGAAATGCAATTATAGTAGACTCTTCAAACCAATATTTTAATTTTTTTAAGAAATTTTATCTTTTAAAGATTTTTTTTACCATAAATTATTATGTTTACTCCCTAGTAAGTGGTCTGCGACTGCAATTACATCATCATGGCTATTCTGTATCCCGATTTAACTGAGAATTCTTCGTTTACTTCGAAATGTGACATTAGTTTATCTTTCATTTCGGATGCCTCTGGAGGTAACTCGCTCACAGTTTGTTGATCGACTATCCACAGTGAAAATTCTACTGACCCCACTTCTAGTTTTCATGTTCATCAAGAAGATCTGACATACTAACATCTTAAAATAATTTATTTTAAAATTAAATTAATATTTAATAATCTATTAATATTTTTAAAAAATTATATTATTATGCACAGTGAAAGCAGTTATCAAAATAAAATTTGTGTTAAGAACGGTTGTTTTCTTTTTCTTTTTTTTTTGTTTAAAATAACTGATGCAACTTTTTCTTTTTAATAACTGATGCAATTTTTTTTAGAAAATTATGTTTAAAATTGACTTGGTTACCAGGCTAACCTGAACTGTTGTATTTATTTGAAAAAGTGATTTTAATATGATCAAAATTAAATTTAAATAATGATATTTTTTATTAAAAATTATGTATGATATAAAATAAAGTTAATTATTTTTTTGATATATTTATAGAAAATGTGATATAAATTAATTATTGATATATGTGTAGGATTTGAAAAAAAAATAGAATTTTTATTGATATATGTGATATAAATTCATGCGTTTGGCATATCTCACTAAAACTTAATTATTATATATATATATTTAATATCTAATATTTTAATATTACACGTTAATCATAAAAATTATATAAAAATTACAAGTAATATCATAAAATTATTAATTTACCATTTAAATTAAATATTCTTTTAATATATATATATATATATACACATTAATATATTTAATATGTATAATAATAATTGATTATATATTTTTGCTATGTGCACTATTTTATTTAAATATTAAATTAACAATACTGTTGTAATCCGTATATGATTTTTTTGGATAATATATAATGTTAAAATATTAGATATTAAGGGGTTATTCCGTTAACGTCTAAAAAACCTCTAAATCTCTTCAAAAGTATTTTTATTAATATTTTATATTTATTTCATATCATATATAATTTTAAATATTTAAAATTAATTTTATTTTACATCATACATAAATCTCAATATTAAAACTTAACTTTATTTCACATTCTACATCTACTTCAATAAAAAAGAATTCAATCTTATTTCACATTTATCACAATTTTTAATAATAAAATAATTTTATGTCAAATTATAATATTAAAATAACTTTTATATTTATCTTAAAAAATTTAAAATCTTTCTAATACACACTCTAATAAAATGAGACCTAAATATATAAAATAAATAATTAAATTTTAGTGAAATGTTTGTGCAATTGCACAATTTTTTACTTATTTTATTTTATCAATATATCAAGTTTATCTTAAACTGAATTAATTACACTGATCATATAAAAAAAATTAATTACACTGATTTGATATAAATTTGTTTTGAATCAGACGGTCAATCAATTAAAAAAAATTAAATCAAGTAAATTCAAAGTTCTTGCAACTGTCGTAGCCAGCTTCCTGGGCCGGCCCATCAAAGGCCCATTAGTTGTCAGGCCATGCATTTCTTCTCACATAAACCTTCGCGCTCACCGTTGCTGCGTTGCATTAGGGCACAGAAGCTGCCGGAGTCGGATGCGGCGATTCGGGGATTTCGGATTCCATGAGGCGGCGGCGAAGAAATGGCTGGATCTAATCGTGCTCCTCTGTGGTAAGGGTTTCAATCGATCGAGAGCCCTCGTTTCGTTTCTCCTCAATTCCTTAATTTTTCATTGAAGCATTCTGCGTTCCTTGTGATTCCGCAAATTTCATTCTAATGACTAGTAGATGTTGGAAGCCGAAAAATACAATCTTTAGAGATGGAAGTGAAGGTTGGTTTAGATTGCCGAGTTTGAGTATTGGTCTGTTCCATGTACTCCGGAAACCCTATTAATGTACAATTAGTCCGCTTTGGTGCTTCAACCCGGTTCGCCTCTCTAACACAAGTGTTTCCCCTGTGTCATTATTAGAGGTTGACTATATAACACTTGTTGTAGATGTTATGCTGTCATTACCCTCCTTCATCAAGGAACCTTGCCCTCATGGATCAATGGGTAGTGGCTACGCATCGTCTCCAAGTCTTCCTAACTTAAATGTTCTACGCCAACGTTGCTCCATTGTGTCAGTACTTGTTCCAAGAAGTGTCATTTCCGAAACACTATTCTCCTTTCTTAAAATGAATATTGCATTCAGCTCTAAGGTGTCCCATGATAGTTACATCTGGAGGTAGCCTCTCTCCTAGTTGTTGGTTGGCAATTTCCTTTTGAGAAGCGACACATAGAATACTAGGTGTATTTTAGCATATTTAGGAAGTTTTTGAGTTTGTAAGCTGCTAATACTTCAAAGGTCCAAAATACCTCAGTGAAAGCTTATGTAAACTTAAACGGGCTAAGGTCCCCTATTTATAAAGTTGCAATTTGACATTAACCAAATCACGTATTTTAAATTCCCTTTTCCCTTCTATGTTTATTAGCTTTTACCTTCATCTTACTTAGAGAGCTTGATGTCGGTGGTTTTTCGACAGCTCATCTCTTCCTTTGCTTGAATACTTATGTCAATAACTTCTGTTATAGTATGACTAGCTGCTTCGATGTAGAACTTCATAAGTGTTAGAAACTTCTCTAATACCTTTAGTTGAACAACTCTCCTCTAACAGCTCTTCTCTTTAATATGTAGAATTAACTATGACGAACTGAAGACTCCACAGGAAGTAATATCTTTTCTAACACTCCCAGTCGAACAGCTCTCCTCTAACAACTTCCACGGAGCAGCTCAATTATGGCGAGCTGATAATTCTACATAGAGTAATCTCTTCTCTAATACCCTTAGTCGAGTAGCTTGCCTCTTCAAAGAGACATCACCAGATCATACATTCTATATCACTATGTCAACTCAGCATTAAGAGGGCATGGAGGGCCACTACCTAATAGTCCTTTGCAGGAATAGGTGTTGTACCTCTGATGTAACAAACATGACAGACTGTATTCATTATCACCCCTCCTCTCTAAGCTATAATTGGGGGTAGAAGATGAACCAGAGCCTTCCATGGAGGAGCATTCCCTTCCTTTGTGTCTCTCTCCTATACTTATTTTCTTATTTTGTCTCTATTTAGGGACCCTCAAATTTTGTAGAAGGTCAGCTTCAATTAGTGGATTTAAACTGCGTAGATGGTGTCGTGGTTTTTCCCGCTGATACTTAAGTTTTTACGTAAAAATTGTCTTATTTTATTCTGCTTTGGCCTATTTTTTGCATCAATAATAAGGATGTATTTTATGGAAGTTTATGGAAGAATGAATATTATTGTTATACTGCCATTCACCAGTCTTAGCCACTTATTCCACTCCTTCAGTCTTTCTCCTTCCTTGCACCGTAGCATACTTCTAAACATCTCTACTCATGTTTGCCCGTTTGTATGAGCATGATTTGCTGTGGACATGTTTATGTTAACTTTAAATAGCATCAATAATTCCTTCCAGTTTTTACCTAGGAACGTAACAGTAAGCAAATGAATCAGGTTCTTGGGCATTCCATCAAGTTTACAAATGCTATCTAAGTATTGTTATGCCATTGTTAACATATGGATGAGCTAATGCAATAAAGTGAGCATATTTGTTTAGTCGATGAACTACTACAAGTATAGTTTCTTTGCCATGAGATTTAGGCAATACATGAATGAATCTAATCAAACATCTGAGCAGACCTCTATAGTATTGGTAGGGTTTGTATTAATCCCGGTATAGCTGTAGTTTCATGTTTGTTCTGCTAACAAACGTCGCATTCTTGCAACACTCTTCGACTAGCCTTACACCGTTCCAATAGAACATGGACTTCAAATAGTGAAGTGCAGGGACAAAACCTGAATGACCACCAACAAGACCTGAATTGTTTTCATCCAAAGGTTAAGAGTCATTATCCACTACTAACACTCTTCCATGAGTATGGTTTCTCTAGAGCAACTTCTTGGTGCAATTTGCTGATGATTTCTACCAACTGGAAATCACTATTCTAGTTATTTGTAATTTCTGACAGTACATGGCAAAGAGTACCTCAATAGTTTCATTTCATTGCTTCCTTGAGAGAACTTCATTGACAACATTGTCTATTCCTCTTTTATAAATTAGTTCAAAATCATATCCACCTATTTTAAAGAGCTGTTTTTGTTGAGCTGAAGTAGTTATTTGTTGCTCCAGTGGAAATTTTAAGTTCTGATGATCTGTTTTGACGTTAAAATGATTGTCAAAAGGTACGATCTTCACTTTTGAATAGAAGATACCATAGCTAACATTTCTTTTTCATATGTCATTACGTCTAAATAACACGACATTATATTTAGATAATATTGAATGAAGTATCCCCTAATTTTTGATGTTTAACCGAATTAATCCATTTGAAATGAATTAATTTGAAAATCATTCTCTTCAAACATTAATGGGAAGTAATGAAGATTAATTCCTAAGCTTAGCTTGGTGCCTTAACAAAAAAAAGAGTTAATTGTGACTTAGCTAAAAAAAAAATCCAATCACATACATTTTTTCAACGATAAAAAAGTAATTTTCTTCACATTTTACGTATAAGATTAAAAAAAAAAGTTAATTTTTCTTCACCCTTGCATATTTACTTTATTTCTCGTTTATATAAATTATAATGTAATAAGTCATATTTGTTTTACATCTAACATAAATCACGTTTGTTTCTCTTTGTACCACTAGTTGGGATAACATATATCCCTTATATATAATAAAATTTATCGTAGTTCTTTTTAAGGTAATAAAATTGTGCACACTAAAGTGATGAAGAACCATGCAAGTAGAGTGAGAATGAGCCGAGTTCAAGTTTGAGTCAGACACAACTCAAGCTTGGCTCGTTGAATTTGATTCAATTCGAACTGGCTCATTTTAATTTTAAATTGGCTTGAGCCTTAATTCAGTCAACTTAAGTCCTCTAAAAATTATATATGTATTTTTAAAAAATCTATCACTGTTAAGATTTAAAATTGGATTAATCAGTCATAAAAGATCACATTATAGATATCATAACTACAATTAAAGTAATAAATAATGATAGAAGATTGAGTATCAGGCTCATCGTGCATCAGTTCTATTATAGACATCATAACGACGTTCATTGTAATGCCGTAGTTCAATGAATTTTTACGTAATTCTAATCAAGGTTTTCAGAACCGGACCGGACCGGCCGGTTCGACCGGTTCAACTGGGAACCGGCCCAAGGTCCGGTCTGGTTCAATATTAGAACCGAAATTAAGAAAAAACCGGCTTGGACCGGTAAAAATCGGGTTGAACCGGTAAAAACCGGTCCAACCGCCAAACCGGACAAACCGGAATTATTATTTGAGCTTCTTATTTTATTTTTATACATTAATATTTGGGCATTAATATTTTAATATTGATGCTATATTTTGAATAATAATAATTTATATAATGGATGTTTAGCTAATTTATTATTTTTTTATCATGAATTTATTTCGAATTGTTATAAAAGAGACAAAGTATTTTGAATGACAAATTGACAAGAAAAGTAATTATATTCGTTTTGTTTTGTAATTTTTAATTTTTTATACATTTTTTGTAGTAGTAAATTTTTTAAATTAGTTGTACTATTTTTGTTCAAAATA